>CAJPIZ010001083.1:0-18644 GCA_905368565.1 Medioppia subpectinata | reverse complement strand
CGGTCGTGTTGTTGCCAATTGCCGCCAGCGTTGGAACTGCTGTTTCGGTGTCTCTAACTTCAGTATCCATTTGCTGTCCGCAACCAAACAGTTTCGCCCATTCTTTCCATTCGCACTGTTATTATAGGCATTCAATTATTGATAATATTTTGTTGGAAAAGCAATTTTCAATTTAATGCATATTTGTCTTACGGTTATATTGAATGCCTCAGTATTGGTAAAATTAATCTGCTTTTTATCAAACAAACAGTTCAAACTGCCGGCGATTATCATAATCTTTTTCTCCGGCTTTATCTCAAAAATGGCATCAATTTTGGGAATATCTTTGAGTGAACCCCGAAAGGGAACGTCTTTTGCATTGCCTGCGAATTGAATGCAAAAACAATTGGTTAAATGAATTGAATTGAATGTAACGCTGTTTTCGCGATAACCTGTGGGCCAGTCGTCGGTGAGTCGGACATAACGGACGTATTTGTCGTGAAATAGCAACAAATTTTCACCGACGGTAAGCGCGCCGTCGATTGTGGTCGGGAACCAATCCGATAGACTCTCACCGCCCGCTGACTGCCATTTGGTCGGAACCACAACATTATCGGGAATCATGAATGACATGGTATTATCGGTAGGAATAGCCACCAAAAAGTAGTATTTGTTTTCCTAAATGAAGAATTTGCACACAAATTATGCATCGATTTTGTCAAACGGTTTATAAGTACCGAAAATACGTAAATAAGATCAGTGTCTTTATATGGAAACATGGCATCGATTCTTGAGATCCTATTATCTGTTAATGTAATCAAACATTGAGTTATAATTTTATGTCTAATGAATGCAATGAAAACCTTTGAATGTCTGATTGAGTGGTGTCTTATTGGACACAGAATTTGTCTTTAAATCCAATGTAAAGTAAAAGCCGTCGCGAAATATATAGATTGTGTTTTGGAAATTGAATGCACTGTTGAGTACGGGATTGTCACACAATTCATTGCATTCATACAAATACATCAAAACCCATACAATCGTCCAGAAGTTTAATATTGGTTTGAAAGACATTAGTTATCAATATTTTTGTATTACAAGTACTGAATGACAATCTGTTTTGTAAAAAGTATTTCAATTTAAAAATGAGATTATTTAACCAAAAAGTCACGAATCAAACAATAGATAGACATGTATTTAAATACCATTACATTTAATTACATTTATATTATAACTGTTTATCTCAAACACAAATCAAAACTAATTTCAATCAAAACACACATCCATTAGACACCAACCCATCGGACAATGACATCGCTTCGCATCAAAGACTTCTGCCGGCGGCCGGCGTTACGGAGACAGACACAGACACAGACACTATGGCGTTATCCACTTCTGACGACAAACGGGTTACTACAACACACACCGCCACCGATGACAACCGCCGACTTCTCCGCCGCCATCGTTGCCGCCGACAAACGCCAACCACTGCATCAACTGATCGACGACTTTACCAAATGTCAGCTGCAAGAGGTCTTAAAGGAGTTCCAGTGGACGTACAGACAAAGTGACACAAGACCGGTACTGTTGTCAAGAGTCCATCAGTTGATCGACTCGCTCGACATCGATGTTCACCGCTTGTCACGTGTCATATATGATAGCAATGTCTTCCGGAAGGGTCGCCGTAAGGCCAAGAAGTCAGTGGCCAATGGTATGCAACGGTCAACACCTCCGATGCCGAAGAAGAGACAGCGCGTGGACTCGCCATTAATTATCGGCAAATCGTCTCCAGTCTACCATCCCTTCAATTACATCATCAGTTTATCGCCAACTGTCACCATCTCTGACACGAGTCTCGGGGTCTTTTCGCTATCGGCGTACATCAGCGGCCAAGAAGTGATCACCGGCTATGCGTTCAGACCGTTGCCGAAGTATACGATCGTAAAGCGGTTGCACGAGACGGAAGTGTTGCCATCGATTTCTTATGGCGGCGTCCGAAAGATATTCCTTCTCTATAAAGACCACTTTCCCGACGAATACATTTGTGAGGACACGAGTTTACAGGAGATTTTGGCCCGAAATCGGTTGCAAATACAGCTGCGGTTCAGTCATACGGCCGAATCGGCGGCCAAAGACTCCGTACCCGAAGAGCTGTGTATAGACGTGAACGGCGCCCGAGTCTACACCTATTCCGATGGACAGCAGTGGTGCCGGCCGTTTGACGTGAGCCCATACTGTCGACTCGGTGTGAACTACATCTGGTTCTCCCTGTCCTCCAAGAACTCTGAATATAATTTATCGACACTTTTTGAGATCAGTGTCGTTACTGAATGGACGGACAAATCATTTGCTGACTTATTGATCACCGATTCGCGGCACTGGTTGACCGCCGATGCGACCAAATCGTTGATTCGCCGCAGAGTTAACCACAATATCAGTGACGATGAGATCAGTATATTGGATGACTTCATACAAGTTTCACTCATTTGTCCGGAATTTATATGCCAAAAGTTATTAGCATTTAACTTGTTTTTAAAGCATTTGTTTTGTTTGTTTTAAAGATAAGTCACCACCGAATGCGGATCCCGTGCCGGACAGTCGACTGTCAGCACATCGAGTGCTTCGACGGCCAGTCTTTATTTGATGTCAACGAATGGCGTTCTGAGTGGTTGTGTCCCATATGTCAGTCCGCGGCCGACATATCCGCCCTTCGATTGGATATGTATTTTCAGGACGTTTTGGCCGAAACTCCAGACTTTGTGACCGCTATTCGCGTGAAAAGTGACGGCAATTATGAAATTGGCGTCAGTTTTGACGATGAATTTACCGATGATTTGGTGTCTGATGTGATGTCCGACAGTAATAGAGATTATAGTGTTTTGTTTGAGTAAATCATGTTTATTTAAATTAACTGTAAATACAATATTAAATCGTTACATAATTAGCATTGTTTAGTGTTTTTAATTGTCAAGTTTTGCGTTCATTTTTAACGACAATTTAAAATTCTCACTGAAATTCAATTTGTTTTACATTTCGCGAAACAAAATAATTAATATTATGTTTAAATATTTATAAACTTAAAGAAAGTTTGATTATAGAAATGAAGACAATAAATGTTTAAATGCCAGACAATATGATTGTCAGCGAAGTGTCTAATAATTATCAATACTATCATTATATTGGAAATGATGACTAAACCATCGCTGAGGAAGACATTCTCCGATTAAGGTATTATTGATACTATTTGTATCCATTATTAAATTGATTGATACCATTAATAAATTAGACAATCATCTTTACTTTGTTTTACTTTACTTATACTTTACACTAGTTTACTTTGAGTTTAAATTACAATTAAATATTTATCACATTTTAATAAAAACTTCATAACTTTACAAAACTTCCCAAAACTTTTTCAATCAATTTCTCGTAGTTTATGTACAAAAATACTAAACAACACATGTTTTCAATGAAATTGTGTTCAAAACTTGTTTGAATCAAAAGTAAACAAACCTTTAAAATAGTGATTCATATTTATTAATAATGTTTGAAAACAATTAACTAATCGTCACTTAATTTGCAATGATTTCCGCAATCAATATATTTCGACACATTTTGAGGCAAAACATAAAACATATGAAATGTTTTTCATCGATAAACTCATCACAAAATTCAGGCAAATATTCATTAAATTTCTAAACAAAACAAATTAGTATTTATTTTGTATTTGTATTTCACTTCAGAAACGATGGGTTTGTACGAAGAGAAGCGGTTCCAAGAGGTGACCGTCGATTCGTTCAAAGAGTTGGCCACCGATGACACGATTCGCGACAGAATTGAACTCATTTTGAGTGAATACGAGTACGAGAAGTACACCACTCTTCGGGTGCCCACCACTATCACCACCGATCAGATGAAGGACTTGTTGGCACTCAACTCGTCCATAGAGAGGAAGAAGTGGTTGACGTATCTCTCGAAGAAGCAAACGGCGAGAGACAAGTCTAATCAGAAACGAAAGCAAAACTCCATTGAATACAACGAGAAATTGAAGACTAAATACGCGCCGGAAGTGCCCCGAACTGGTCTCTGGAGTAATGATAATGAGTTGGTATACGGCTTATGGCTCTATAATAACAGTGCGAATGGAAAGAATGGGCGAAACTGTTTGGTTGCGGACAGCAAATGGATACTGAAGTTAGAGACACCGAAACAGCAGTTCCAACGCTGGCGGCAATTGGCAACAACACGACCGGCAAACGTGTTAACACCGATGATTCAAACAGTAATACAATTATCACAATAGCGGTAATCATATTCTTCTTCGTCTTTCTGGTGGTCGGCGCTGTTTTAGCAATTGTTTTCATTATGCGATCGTTTAAAGTGAAAAGTATGTGATTATAAATATAGTGTATTTATTGATCACTAATTGCTTTTGTCATTAATACTAAATATTTTTAAAATATATCAGAGAATGAGGTGCCAAGAGGTGGAAAGTCTATAGAGTCTCTGTCAGGTGTTGGTTGACATCAATACTGAATCCAATGCCTGAATCTCTCGTAAACTCGTTTTCATTAAATTTATACAAAATTCAAGACAACATATTTGATAGAAATGTTCAATTCTTTACATTTTCATAATTAATATTAAATTCTATACAAATTTATCGTAATTTAAAACATAGTTTTGCGAATAAACATTTATTATTTAAATGTACAATTGATAGAAAAATATTTGATATGAATTGCAAAATAAAAGTTTATAACAAATTGTGTGAATTGTGTGAAATTGACTTAAAATAAGACAATTATTAAAATGAGAGCACATTTATGATGACATTGTTTTACATAAAGACAACAATGTTTTTAAATAAATGCTAATTTAAAGGGAAATTAACGGTTTAGTTAAATGCAGTATATTTTATAGTAAACCTAAAGACAAATATTCAAAGAATTTAAACAAATACTGCAAACAAAGAAAGACATGAATGAACCGAATGGCGGACGAAGTCATGTCATGAATGATGACGTCCTGTCACTCGTATTGAGTCGATTGGATATCAAAGAATTATTTCGTTTACAGCGAGTGTCACAACAGTATTGCCGTTGCGTTCAAGAAGTACTGCAGAAGAAGAAAGAGTTGAGCATTGGTTTCAACGATTTGGAAATTGGGTCCAAATCAAGAGCTTTCAAACCCGACTTCGAGGTCTCGGATTGGAAGCGCATTGATATCACGCCAGCGATTGCTCGCAAACGCATCGATGTCTTGAATTACAACCGACACAATCGACTCGAGAATATTGTCCGTCAATTCCGAGCCGTAAAGAGTGTGTATTTGTCATCAATTGTCTTGAGTTTTGAAACATTTGAACTGTTTGTCAATCAGTGGCCAAACTTTGAAAGACTTCATATCTACGACATCGATATCAAAGACTTTGGCGACCAGACTGTGAGTCAATGGGCACAACTGCTAACACAAGTCAAACATTTATCTGTCGGTAGAATTGAGAGAAAATATGTGCCATTTTTGACAGATATTATCGCAAATATGCCATTATTTCGAAGTCTGGAGATCTGGAGTTTGTGTTCGGACACTCAATCGGGTCTAATGTTGTTCCCGCTGTCACTTTTGGCCAATTGTTTGCCCGCAAGTATCCGATGCCTAAACATTGTGGTAACTAATTTGGACACTGAGTCGCTCGACAATATCATTAGGAAATGTCCACATATTCGTGAGCTATCAATTCGTGGCGGTCGAGAGTTTGATGCGCTCGATATGGACGTCTGGAACAATTGGCTTTCAATGGCATGCGATCGTCTCAATTGTCTCACAAAATTGGATATAATGTTGGGAAACATTTCTGTCAGAAATTTGGCTGAAAATATGGCAAAACTCAAGAATTTAAAACATCTAAACATTACGGCCGGTAGCAGCGGTATTTTCCATGACTTTCCTCATCCTTGTTTCGACACTCAATCCATGAGCGCATACATGAGTCCAATGGTTTCATTGCGAACATTATCGATGTGTGGCGTAAAGTGTTCACCGAATCGGTGGTCAAATTTGGCCCAAATGTTGCCAAATGTGCGCCAATTGTCGGCCGACGCCATGGATTGGCGAATGGATTGCGAAGACGACGCCAACCATTGCGAGTGTTTCCATCGATGTATGGTTTGTGTTTCAAAACTACCGAAACTAAAGCACATACTCTTCGGACCTGACGGTTGGAGTATTTCAAAGGAAACGTTGGAACTGTTTGTAGGCGTGGATTGGATGAGTCTTCAATCTGGTCATAATGTGGCAAATTTGGTACATTTTGTCACTACAACTCTGGCCAATAGGCGTGTATTGTTTCGTTTGGAAGTTTGGCCAATGATTAGAAGAAAAATGATCCAAAAAATGCAAGAAATGAATGTCCAAATGGCAGACAATGTGATTGTAAGCCATGTATTCACTGATGAGGACGACGACGATGACGACTAATGCCAAAGTTTTTGATGAGTTTACAAATATCGTAATGTATTCAGAATAAAGCCATTATATCCTGAAATAAATATTATATGAAAAAGTTTTGTTTTAAACAAATTAAAATTTGTTTCAATTCCTAACTGAAAGTATGGAAAAACAATATGTATTTTTGGAAATAACATTAAGTTTTTTATACTGGAAGTGAACTGATCCACAAATAATAGAAATTATGTTCAAATGTTAAACAATGTTTGGATCAATAAAGTGAATGTCTAATTGATAGCAATAACACTGTAAAACGTTTTAAAGATTAATCTAATGTTTTGCAACAAAATTACTGTATAATTGTTGCCATTAATTGCGATTGTTTTGCACTCAAAACAACAATTAAAACATTTAAAAGTTATTAATTTAACGGAAATACATCTTATAGTAAAACTAAAGACAAAAATTTCTTGAAAAGTATTCAAAGAATTTCAACAAATACTGCAAACAAAGAAAGACATGAATGAAACGAATGGCGGACGAAGTCATGTCATGAATGATGACGTCCTGTCACTCGTATTGAGTCGATTGGATATCAAAGAATTATTTCGTTTACAGCGAGTGTCACAACAGTATTACCGTTGCGTTCGAGAAGTACTCCAGAAGAAGAAAGAGTTGAGCATTGGTTTCGACGATTTGAACATTAACTCGAAATCAAGACATTTTAAACAAGACTTCGAGGTCTCTGATTGGAAGCGCATTGATATCACGCCAGCGATTGCTCGCAAACGCATTGATGTCTTGAATTACAACCGACACAATCGACTCGAGACTATTGTCCGTCAATTCCGAGCCGTAAAGAGTGTGTATTTGTCATCAATTGTCTTGAGTTTTGAGACATTTGAACTGTTTGTCAATCAGTGGCCAAACTTTGAAAGACTTTACATCTATGACATCGATATCAAAGACTTTGGCGACCAGACTGTCGGCCAATGGGCACAACTGCTAACACAAGTCAAACATATATCTGTCGGTAGAATTGACAGAAAATATGTGCCATTTTTGACAAATATTATCGCAAATATGACATTATTTCAAAGTCTGGAGATCTGGAGTTTGTGTTCGGACACTCAGTCGGGTCTAATGTTCTTCACTCTATCACTTTTGGCCAATTGTTTGCCCGCAGGTTTCCGATGCCTAAACATTGTGGTAACTAATTTGGACACTGAGTCGCTCGACAATATCATTAAGAAATGTCCACAAATTCGTGAGCTAACAATTCATGGCGGTATAATGTTCAATGCGGTAGATATGGACGTCTGGAACCATTGGTTTTCAATGGCATGCGATCGTCTCAGTTGTCTCACGAAATTGGATATAATGTTGGGAAACATTTCCGCCAAGAATTTTGCTGAAAATATTTCAAAACTCAAGGATTTAAAGCATCTAAACATAAGCGCCGGCTCTTTCTTCTTAAACTTTCCGCGCTTTTGTTTCGACACCCACTCCATGAGCCCATTCGTGAATCCAATGGTTTCGTTGCGGACATTATCGATGGATGGCCTGAAGTGTTCACCGAATCGGTGGTCAAATTTGGCCAAAATGTTGCCAAATGTGCGCCAATTGTCGGTCGACGCTATGAATTGGCGAATGGATTGCGAACACGACGTCGAAGATTGCGAGTGTTTCCATCGATGTATGGTTTTTGTTTCAAAACTACCAAAACTAAAGCACATTCTCTTCGGAAACGGCATTTATTCCCTCTCAGAGAAAACACTGGCACTGTTTGTAGGCGTGGATCGGATGAGTCTTCAAGTGGGAATAATTGGTAATATTGTGGCAAATTTGGTACATTTTGTCACTACAACTCTGGCCAATAGGCGTGTATTGTTTCGTTTGGAAGTTTGGCCCGTAATTAGAAGAATTATGATCCGAAAAATGCAAGAAATGAATGTCCAAATGGCAGACAACGTGATTGTGAGCCATGTCTTCACCGATGATAACTTCGACGACGAAGTCGATTAATTACAAGGGTTTTGATGAGTTTACAAATATCATAATGTATTCAGAATAAAACCATTATATTCTGAAATAAATATTATATAAAAAAGTTTTGTTTTAAACAAATTAAAATTTGTTTCAATAAATAGCAAATATTCATAAAATAATCATTTATTAATTGAAATGAGTGTCTAATTGTAAATACATTTCTAAGTTATGTTTTGCAGAATTTAATCTAAAATTCATCGAAGAATTGAATACAAAAAATTAATTGTTGAGAAAATGAAGAGCAAAACTCATTGACTTTTCCGCCTAATGCCATACCATTAGTGAAAACACATCCCAAACAGCAATTCGTTCACAATTTAAAAGCTCTCGTGTATTGAAAAAGATGTGATCGTAAACAACAAACAGATGGTATGTATTGAGCGCTAATAGTTATGTGTTGTGTTTGAAATGAATTACTTAATTATATGGCACTAATCGTATGAACAGTTTTTTCTCACAACAAAAATATAGCCTAAAATTTAAACTAATAATCGAAGAAAAAAAATAAAATGATTGAAAAAATAAATAACTTTAGAGTGATTTGCGGTGGAATGAAAAGAGGAGAGAAACAACACTAGTTTGTTTTGTATGTTAAATATTCAAAGGGTCGTTAGCTACTGAGTTAATATGTCATATAACTTTTAATGTTAATTACTTAAGTAACACATATAACAAAAAGGATTTGATTTTAGTTGATTTAAATAAATTTAAAACAATAGAAAGAGATTAAAGACTAAAAAATATAATTTTCAATAATTATTATGCAATTCCGACCGAAAAGGAAAAAATTACTGCAAATATGTCTGAAAAATGAGAATTTCTTTCTAATAAAAAGTTGTTTTTAATTATTAATGCATTTAATCGTATCGTCGGATCATTTATCGGCGTCTCCGAGTTTGTCCTCAAGATTCTCGACAATCGCGTCCAAGAAGTCCATTGTATATAAATAGTCGCCTTCTTTGATGCTAAACACGAGAAACAACAAAAACAAAGCATTAATAAACAACTTAATCATTCATAGAGTGAATTCATAACATACTTTTTGAGTCCATGTATACAACCGGCCAAGTCTTTGGTCATGTGTCCGTCATCGACGGTCTCGACGCACGACTTCTCGAGACGGCGCACAAACTTCGACAACGCCTTGTTGTTGTCGAGCTTTCGGTCGTGTTGTTGCCAATTGCCGCCAGCGTTGGAACTGCTGTTTCGGTGTCTCTAACTTCAGTATCCATTTGCTGTCCGCAACCAAACAGTTTCGCCCATTCTTTCCATTCGCACTGTTATTATAGCCATTCAATTATAGTTAACATTTTTGTTGGAAAAGCAATTTTCAATTTCAATGCATATTTGTCTTACGGTTATATTGAATGCCTCAGTATTGCTAAAATTAATCTGCTTTTTATCAAACAAACAGTTCAAACGGCCGGCGATTATCATAATCTTTTTCTCCGGCTTTATCTCAAAAATGGCATCAATTTTGGGAATATCTTTGAGTGAACCCCAAAAGGGAACGTCTTTTGCATTGCCTGTGAATTGAATGCAAAACAATTAACTCAATTGAATTGAATGTAACGCTGTTTTCGCGATAACCTGTGGGCCAGTCGTCGGTGAGTCGGACATAACGGACGTATTTGTCGTGAAATAGCAACAAATTTTCACCGACGGTAAGCGCGCCGTTGATTGTGGTCGGGAACCAATCCGATAGACTCTCACCGCCCGCTGACTGCCATTTGGTCGGAACCACAACATTATCGGGAATCATGAATGACATGGTATTATCGGTAGGAATGGCCACCAAAAAGTAGTATTTGTTTTCCTAAATGAAGAATTTGCACACAAATTATGCATCGATTTTATCAAATGGTTTATAAGTACCGAAAATACGTAAATAAGATCAGTGTCTTTATATGGAAACATGGCATCGATTCTTGAGATCCTATTATCTGTTAATGCAATCAAACATTGAATTATAATTTTATGTCTAATGAATGTAATGAAAACCTTTGAATGTCTGATTGAGTGGTGTCTTATCGGACACAGAATTAAGCTTTAAATCCAATGTAAAGTAAAAGCCGTCGCGAAATATATAGATTGTGTTTTGGAAATTGAATGCACTGTTGAGTACGGGATTGTCACACAAGTCATTGCATTCATACAAATACATCAAAACCCATACAATCAGCCAGAAGTCGAAGATTGGTTTGAAAGACATTAGTTATCAATAGTTTTGTATTACAAGTACTGAATGACAATCTGTTAGTAAAAAGTATTTCAATTTAAAAATGAGAACTTAACCAAAAAGTCACGAATTAAACAATAGATAGACATGTATTTAAATACCGTTACATTTAATTACATTTATATTATAACTGTTTATCTCAAACACAAAACATAACAAATTTCAATCAAAACACATCCATTAGACACCAACCCATCGGACAATGACATCGCATCCAATCTTTTGCAAGTGGGAGAAACAGAAACTATGGCGTTACCCACTTCTGGCGACAAACGGGTCACTACAACATTCACCGCCACCGATGACAACCGCCGACTTCGCCGCTATCGTTGACGCCAACAAACGTCAACGACTGCATCAACTGATCCAAGACTTCACCAAATGTCAACTTCAAGAGATTTTAAAGGAGTTCCGGTTGACGTACAGACAAAGGGACACAAAACCGGTACTGTTGTCAAGAGTCCATCAACTGATCGACTCGCCCGTCATCGAAGCCCACGGCTTGTCACGTGTCCGCGACATATATGATAGCAATGTCTTCTGGAAGGGTCGCCGTAAAGCCAAGAGCTCAATGGCCGACGGTATGCAACGGCCAACACCTCCGATGCCGATGAAGAGACAGCGCGTGGACTCACCATTAATTATCCGCAAATCGTCTCCATTCTACCATCCCTTCAATCACACCATCAGTTCATCGCCATCTGTCACCATCTCTGACACGAGTCTTGGGGTCTTTTCGCTATCGGCGGACATCAGCGGCCATGAAGTGGTCACCGGCTATGCGTTCAGACCATTGCCGAAGTATACGATCGTAAAGCGGTTGCACGAGACGGAAGTGTTGCCATCGATTTCTTATGGCGGCGTCCGGAAGATATTTCTTCTCAATAGAGACCACTTTCCCGACGCATACATTTGTGAGGACAAGAATTTACAGCAGATTTTGGCCCAAAATCGGTTGCAAATACAGCTGCGGTTCAGTCATACGGCCGAATCGGCGGCCAAAGACTCCGTACCCGAAGAGCTGTGTATAGACGTGAACGGCGCCCGAGTTTACACCTATTCCGATGGCCAGCAGTGGCGCCGGCCGTTTGACGTGAGCCCATACTGTCGACTCGGTGTGAACTACATCTGGTTCTCCCTGTCCTCCAAGAACTCTGAATACAATTTATCGGCACTTTTTGAGATGAGTGTCGTTACTGAATGGACGGACAAATCATTTACTGACTTATTGACCACCGATTCGCGGCACTGGTTGACCGCCGATGCGACCAAATCGTTGATTCGCCGCAGAGTTGACCACAATATCAGTGACGATGAGATCAGTGTATTGGATGACTTCATACAAGTTTCACTCATTTGTCCGGTATTTATGTGCCAAAAGTTATTGGCGTTTAACTTGTTTTTAACGCATTTGTTTTGTTTGTTTGAAAGATAAGTCACCGCCGAATGCGGATCCCGTGCCGGACAGTCGACTGTCAGCACATCGAGTGCTTTGACGGCCAGTCCTTATTTGATGTCAACGAATGGCGTTCGGAGTGGTTGTGTCCCATATGTCAGTCCGCGGCCAACATATCCGCACTTCGATTGGATATCTATTTTAAGGACGTTTTGGCCGAAACTTCAGACTTTGTGACCGCTATTCGCGTGAAAAGTGACGGCAATTATGAAATGGGCGTCAGTTTTGACGATGAATTAACGGACGATTTGGTGTCTGATGTGATGTCCGACAGTAATAGCGATGACTGAGACAACGATTATAGTGTTTTGTTTGAGTAAATCATGTTTATTTTAATTAACGGAAAATACATTATTAAATCATTACGTAATTAGCATTGTTTAGTGTTTTAGTTAATGTTAAGTTTTGCATTCATTTTTAACCACAATTTTAAATTCTCAATGAAATTCAATTTGGTTTTCATTTCGCGAAAACTTTACAAAACTTGACAAAACTTTTTCAATCAATTTCTCGTAGTTTATGTACAAAAATACTAAACAACACATGTTTTCAATGAAATTGTGTTCAAAACTTGTTTGAATCAAAAGTAAACAAACCTTTAAAATCGTGATTAATATTTAGTAATAATGTTTGAAAACAATTAACTAATTGTCACTTAATTTGCAATGATTTCCGCAATCAATATATTTCGACACATTTTGAGGCAAAACATAAAACATATGAAATGTTTTTCATCGATAAACTCATCACAAAATTCAGGCAAATATTCATTAAATTTCAAAACAAATCTAAATTAGTATTTATTTTGTATTTGTATTTCACTTCAGAAACGATGGGTTTGTACGAAGAGAAGCGGTTCCAAGAGGTGACCGTCGATTCGTTTAAAGAGTTGGCCACCGATGACACGATTCGCGACAGAATTGAACTCATTTTGAGTGAATACGAGTACGAGAAGTACACCACTCTTCGGGTGCCCACTACTATCACCACCGATCAGATGAAGGACTTGTTGGCACTCAACTCGTCCATTGAGCGGAAGAAGTGGTTGACGTATCTCTCGAAGAAGCAAACGGCGAGAGATAAGTCTAATCAGAAACGAAAGCAAAACTCCATTGAATACAACGAGAAATTGAAGACTAAATACGCGCCGGAAGTGCCCCGAACTGGTCTCTGGAGTAATGATAATGAGTTGGTATACGGCTTATGGCATAATTCGCTGTTCATAAAGATCCCGACCACTGCTATAAAACGGCATCACATCTATCGTCACATAAATGCAGCCTTTTTTGGCCAAAAAGTGGTCATAGATTTGGATTACGACCAATACATGCAATTGTCTGAAAGCCGACTATTGGCCCGACAAATACATTTGCTGTATAATCACAATCGGTTCCAGAGTCGGGAACCCTTTGACCTCTGCTTCACGAACTGTAAGCCGTCGTTACCAACGATGCAAGCGATCAATAAATTGTTTCCAACCTGTAATTCACCGCAATTTATGGCACCATTTCATACGGAGTCGTATTTGGATCTGTTTCCCAAAGAAAACCTCTTGTATTTGACGCCACACGCGGACCAACCCCTTAAGACTTACAATCCCGACGATATCTATATAGTGGGCGGTCTTATAGACAAGTCGTTTCATCAACCGGTCTCTTATATTAAGGCCAAGAAGGAGGGCATCCGTATGGCCCGACTGCCCATCGATGAGAACATTCTGTGGGCGTCGGGCTCTAAATACTTGTGTCTCAATCATGTCGTGAAGATTCTCAACGATATGAGTGAAGGCAGCGATTGGAGGAAAGCTCTGTCCGATAATATACCGAAGAGGAAGCAAAAGAAGGCCGAAGACATTGAATACGAAGACATGCTTCGGAAGCAAAAGCTTAATAGAAGGATAAAGTTGGAGATGAGGGCCGAGAAGTCTAATAAATCATAAAAAAATTAGTGAAATAAATGTTATTTTACACGAAATCTCATATTTTATATTGTTTTAAAATTCAAGTCTTGAGACAGTTATCACTTTGTGGTGACAATGAATGTTAAACAATACAAACCATTGATATTCAAAAGATTGGATGCAATACGCGAGAGATTATCGCATACTATAATAAGTTTATAATTGAAATTAAATTAAATATAATTAAAACAATTGTAATATAATTAGTGACGGAAAGGGTTTTGAGTTGTGTTTGAATTGAGCGCCGAAACAGTGTTTTTGGGCTCAAAATGGGAGGAGTTTTGAGTGCTTTACTGCTTGACTGCCATTTGTATTGCGAAACCATTTGTCACAAACAATCACAACAATCGGCGACCACTTGTGTCCGCACAGACAGAGCAGACACAGACACTCGTAAGCCATGGCCGACGACGACATGTTCCTCGACCAGGAGAGGCTCAAGAAGATGATAGCGTTGGGCATCTATGACGACAATATGGCCGGCAAAGTGAAGAACATTAAGAACAAAGATCTCGTCGATAAGACACCGCAGGCCCGACCGCCGGACCCACCGATGGACACCTCTTCGGGTCCGCCGATGGGTATGAGTCGCGGCGGCGGTCGAGGCGGAGGTCGCGGTCGACAAGAGTTTGGCCGCGACTTACAAACTGATGGCAACGAAGGCTGGTCTCCAATGGGCCGCCAGTTTAGGAGCGGTTTTACGGCAAACAGTGCCTACAAGTGGTCAGTTGTCGGCGAAGATCGGCACAGAGGCAGAGGTAGAGGTCGAGGTCAGCACCGGTCGTATAACCAGATGGACGACAGAAGCTCTGGCGACGGATACCGCGACGGCTTCAGAAACAGCATCAGAGATGGCATTCAGGATAAGATCCAGAGGAATGAAAGCGACCGACAGATGAACATCGATCAGATGCGCGAGAAGTACTCTTCCGGTAATCATACGATTGATACTGATTTGCGGCCCAAACCGGACACCGACTTACGTCGTGCGGCCGACAGTAGGCGACAAACCGCTGATAACTTATCACTCAATACTTTCGCAGACTTTGATAATGACGAAGACTTTAGAGGCGGTGGCGGCGATCGCGGGGACAGGCGATTCGATCATAAGCCTATGCCTCGGCCGCCACTGGTGGACGATCTCGACGACTTCATTCAGATGGCGAGCGCCAAACTCAATGAATCACTTTCGCCGCTCAAGAGGAAGAATCGCTCAGAAGAGTCGGATCCTGATCTCGATAGGAGTCGTCAGCGACAGTACGAACAGGAGATGCGTCGCGGAGGGGGAGGACGTGGACGCGGCGGTGATAGAGGTGGTGGTCGGGGCGGTGGACCGCCTCAACGCCGGCCCGAAGACCTCTTCCCCCAAAGACCCAAACGAACGGACGTTGATTTTGATCACAGAAATGACAGAGACTTTGGGAACAAAGAGCCCCAAAATGACTACAATTCTCGTCCACCGAAGCCGTCGTTTGAACGGCCGAGACGTCTGTCGCCAATAGAGCGGCGCTTAAGACCCGAACCGGAAGTGGCGGCTGACGTGCCCACAGAGGCTGAAGAGGACGTGTCCAGAGATATCGCAATCTTAAGGCAAACTGTGGAAGAGTTGTCGAAATCGAATCTTTACTGTCACTATTGTGACCATTATCTGAGTTCAACGAACGACATCGACGCTCACTTGGGATCACTCATTCATCAGCAAAATATGGCTAAAAAGGAAATGCAAGACAACGCGAAGGTTGACAGCGATGGGAGGTTTGGGGCCAACGAGAGAGCGGACACGAGTCGAACGGTTGTGGATCGGGTGCCGACAGGAATGGCCGCTTTGGTCCAAATGATTGACTCCCGGAAACAGATTACACTTACATCGTTGACTGATATGGTATTCATTCGCCTATTGATTGTTTTGAAGTGTTTTTTATTTAATTTTGTTTACGATTTAATGGTTCTTTAGGACACTTACGCGATTTGTTCTGAAAGTGAGGCCCTATTGGCTAAAGAATTGGCCAAATTATTGACCCAAGAGTTGCTTAACTATAAGATGAGTTCAATGCCCGATACGGTTAAAGAGGTTTGTCTTTTATCGATACTTTGCATTGATTTTTAGTATTTATATCATTGTTTGTCTTTTAGGCTCTCAAAAACCAAGGCATCGGTCTATTGAATACTATGACAAAGTCTTGAACATCGCATCCAACAAATCACTTCATATATAATTTAATATTTTAGACAATTATTAGTGGGAAATGGTCTGAAATTTTGTTCTTTATGTTTACTGTACAGCAAATCATTTTATATATTTTGATTAAACACTATTTCCAACTCATTATCTATTAAGATCTCAACCATTAGTTCTTTGGATCAAATGTAATATAACTTGTATTTAAATGTGTTTTAACGAAAAATATATCTTTGGATTTAATACAAAACTCTATACAATTTAATTCTCACTTCAGTTATTAATTTAATTTTGAATCCATTTTTGTGTGATTTGCCGATCGTTTGGATCGATTGAGATTTGTTTTGATTGATATATCGATGAGGTTATTGCTGAGGAAGAAGTCTGAGGCGACAACATTGGCACAGTTGGCCCAACCCAACGGACTATCAGCGCTGAAGCCCTTAGCGATCTCTGGGTTGACGGTGTGGGCCATTGTCCGCAACCCGTTGTATCGGTCGATAATAATGCCGAACTTATCGGCCGTCAACTGAACCATCGCTGAGAACAACTGATTCGGATATATATCGCAAAGCGTTTCGTTGAAATACTCGACCAACTCTTCGGTGTCGTCGGTATTCGGCCACAAATGTCTCGCTTTTGGAAACACAAACGTCTTGTTCGACAAGTACTGGTCAGAGGCGTAGCCGACAATCACTCGCTTATTGTTGGCAATGAGTTCGTTGAGCGTCGAGTGGAGACCCATAGTCTGCGGCACCAAATATGCGGACAAATGTTTCAAAATGAGTGCTAAAACTTTTCGGTGATGTCTTCGCAGCAATCGTTGCGAAATCTCATCCTTATTGAAGCCCTTCTCGAACCGGTGAAAGTCAATGACCAGCACTTCTTTGGGCGCCAATTCGACGAAGCGCCGCACCTGAAGCAGCACTGAATCCAGTGTCTGTTTCATAGGGACGGGTCCGTGAACTATCCATAGCTTGGATCGGTTCCCGTTTACCGTATCGTAAGCCACGCGAAGGTCCAAAAACCTGTCATATATTTTATTTCTTTGAATGTCGATTGAATCAATTGAATCGGTGTCTCGAATACCTGATACCATAGACCAGTTGATTGAAGACAGTCTCGTCCTGACATAACGAGTATTTGCTCATAAGTGTGTTGTCTTTATGGCTGAATCGGCCATAACTGGCGCTGTTATGAGTGCCCGGAATCATGAGCTCTAATAGACTCATATCTCCGATCGCGTCCACACTCTTCTCCATCCAAAACGGATTGATTTTCAGACATTCTTCGGCTAATACTTTGTCGGCTTTGATTAAAGCGATCCAATATTTTAAGCATTTTAAGTGCAGATTTTTCTCCGAAAACTTTTTATATGGAAATTGAATTGAAGTTCTGTTGAAATAAAATTATTATAACTTTTTTAGACTAAATTATTCATTGCTTTTATGAATTGTGCCAACTATTGAGATCATAACTACCTGTGACTACCGTCTGTCTGTCCATCGATGATCACAAACTCGATTGAATACTGTTTGCCCTTTTCTTTTAGTGTATTTTCGTTGGGTTTTTCACTGAATAATCCAATCCATTGATCACCACTTCCAGTGAGAACTCGTCTCCAATTGAGCTCTAATTGTCTTTCAATTGTTTGATTGAGTTTTCTGTCAAATTGGGCCAAAGAAGACACTGTTAGCCACACTTCAGCCTCGGATTTGATTACAGAATCCGAAGAATATATTTTTGTATTCGCTTTAAGAATTTAATTGATAATTAATTTACATAAAATATATAATAAAGATATTCACTTACGGTTAACATTATTATCAAGTTTCTTGCATACAATCAGTGATTTGATTATAGAAATTAATAAAATAATTATTACATCAAACTTATAACGAAATTTCATTATTAAATAGTAATTAATTGCTTGGTTATTTAACTCGTGAGAAAATTGATTATAAACACAAATACATATTTAAAACATTGGTTTAATAGAAAGTGTTTTTATATTTTTCATACAAATAGTTTTTAAAAAATAAGCAATAAATATGAAATAATTAATTTAAAAGTGAAAATATAAATGTATTATTGGGTCAGTTATTAATTGATATAATGGTTGAGAGCGATGTGACTGACCTTAAGTTGTGGATCAAGTATTTCGACTTAAATTACTGCCAAAAACACAATTATAATAATAGCATCACATTTACGGCTTTAATAGGAAAACATTTATAACTTTTAATTGATTGAAGTTCTGTTGAAATAAAATTATTATAACTTTTTTAGACTAAATTATTCATTGCTTTTATGAATTGTGCCAACTATTGAG
>CAJPIZ010001082.1:0-18644 GCA_905368565.1 Medioppia subpectinata | reverse complement strand
GTGTTTAGCATTGATTGTGGTGTGTATTTGTGGGACAATATGTGCCCAATCGGCTCTACAGACAAACTACGAGTACTACACCGCCGGTGGCATAAAGTCGGGACTGAAGGCCGACACACAGGACTTTATACTCAACGGCAAAAAGATAAGCCTATTTAGCGGTTCATTGCATTACTTTCGGTTACCGCAAGAGTACTGGAAGGACAGGCTATTGAAGTTCAGAGCCGCCGGACTCAACGCAGTAAGTTAGCAATAGCTGATATAACTATCATATACTAAATACCTGATCAAAACACTATACCACTTGACCCACAGGTGCAGACATACAGCCCATGGAATCTACACGAAGAGACTCCTGGCCACTGGGACTTCGAGACCGGTGTCCTAAACCTGAGAGCGTTTTTGGATGCAGTCAAAGAGGCCGACATGTTTGTCATGTATCGGATCGGGCCGTATATGTGCGGTGAGTGGGATCTGGGCGGCTACCCGTCGTGGCTGCTCCGGGACCCCCATATGAGACTCCGGTCCAACTATAAGCCACATTTGGAGGCGACGGAAACGTTCTACAAGAAGGTGTTGGCCATCATTGATGAATACCAGTTCACTAAAGGCGGACCCGTAATAGCGATGCAGTTTGAGAACGAGTTCGGAGGCATTCACAGCGCCAACGATAAGGAGTACTTCCAGTTCATGAAGAATACCATTGAGTCCAACGGTTTCAAAGAGTTGCTCACAAATTGCGACTCCTTTGGCACAGCGGCCGACTCCGTGAAGCTCGGCTTTAAAGGTCTGTATAGTGTAGTTGTGTGTAAAGTTATTTAGCAATTTATCGTGATTCATTTTGTTGTACATGTAATAACAATATAACATTGTTGTTGTGTTTGTTTGCACATGTGTTTCACATAGATGTTATTCATATAAATATAAACATTAACAAATAATGGTAATTGTATTAATAATTTCTTATATGTATTGTACAGATGTTTTAGAGACCGACAACTTTAATACCGATTCCCTAAAACTGTTGACCGCGTTGCGTAAGGCGCAGCCCAATAAGCCCCTGTATGTGTCGGAGTTTTGGCCAGGGTGGTACGATTCCTGGGGCGAAAAACAACACCACGTTTACGACGTGAACAAGTTTGAGAAGGAGGTGACGGATGTCTTATTCAACGCCAACTCATCCATCAATTTCTACATGTTTTTTGGCGGCACTAACTTTGGGTTCATGAATGGCGATACTGTGGTCACCAGTTATGATTACGACGCCCCTATATCTGAGTCCGGTATGTGTGCCCATAGAGTAGAGTTAGGCTAGTGCTAGGGTAGTGTTAAATAATTATCCAGGCATTAATTTGATATAAATGTTTTTGTTATAGCATTATCTTAAATGATAATTCCGTAGAGATTTTATTTTATTAATATGTTTTTAGATGTTTTATCAATAGCTAATGTATTTGTATTGCATTTTTCAGGCAATTATACGCCAAAGTATTGGAAAACAAAGGAATTAATAGAAAAGTTTGTTAAAGAAAGAGGTTTACCACAACTATTGATACCCAAACCCCCGGCGGTTCCCAAAGCCAAGGCTTACGGAATCCAATTTCAGCAACTGATAGACAGAGACCTCCTGCACAACTCGTTTTAGTTCGGTTAGCAGTGGCTTTTCGGTTGCGTATACCTCAATAACTTAAACCCTGGTTTAATACCCCAAAACTATGGTTTCATTAACTATAGGCTCACAAACTTACAGAAATTCAAACACTTGAAAATAACCGGTAATTTAATACCAAATAAAGTTATTTTATGAATTGTTATACTAATCAAAGGCGTTATATTGTGGATCACAGGAGGCGCCTCCGATCGGGCGGTTGTGCTCATAGACCACAATCCGGTGGGACTCGTGGACAGCACTAAAGACTACGAACTGGACGTAAATGACTCTCAATTTGCAAACACAACGACTCATACGTTGGATATTATTGTGGAAAACACGGGTCGAGCGAAGATTGGGGGAGGAATTAATACGGCCCGCAAAGGTCTAAACGGAGACGTGACTATCGACGGGAAAATAGAGTCACATTTTGAGACATTTCCCATTGAATTGAAACAACAATTTGTACAACAAATGCAAGAATTAAAGGGAAAGCCATTCGTTGAGGGCATCAAAAGTCCATCACTTTATAGGTTATCATTGGATATAAAGGAGAGTCCGAGCGATACGTTTGTCCGATTGGACGGCTGGACGAAAGGCAATGTGTTTGTCAATGGCTTCAATGCGGGCCGTTATTACTNCTTTATAGGTTATCATTGGATATAAAGGAGAGTCCGAGCGATACGTTTGTCCGATTGGACGGCTGGACGAAAGGCAATGTGTTTGTCAATGGCTTCAATGCGGGCCGTTATTACTCAGTCGGTCCGCAACACACTCTGTATATACCGGCGCCGCTCTTGAAGTCAGGCCTAAACCATATCTCAGTGTTTGAATTGCATTCACCCAAAGATGTCATTCAATTCACTGACACTCCAGACTTGGGACCGGTTTAAAAAATTAATTGTTACAATTACTATGTTTTTAAAAAGTACTAAATCATGAAATAAACTACAGTACTTTAAAATGTTGTTATTTATAATTGCAAATTACATACATTTTGCTATACCTACCTCTTATAACTTCACAATAACTTTAAAAATTAGTTATAAAATGTAATCATTAAATAAATTAATTAAACACAACTTTTTCTCTAAACTTTAATAAAACCTATGTTTCAAATATAATAAAACATTTCTATTTTAAAACTAAATAATTGACTAATACTTGACTGCAGGTGCTCTTACACCCAGCCTATTGGCTCTACCTGTGCCTCTGCCCATCACGTCTCCCACTGATCCTCTTGGCGTTCGTGGTTCGCACGCAACTGATTGAGCAAATGGTAGATCCGTTGGCACTGATAGCGGACACACTCTCTGGGAACCGCTCCTAAGATACCCATTTGTCGGTAACGGGACGCCTGTGCCCGCGGGTCGGCACTGAGAAACCCGTAGAGCTCGACATAAATGTCGTACAGCGCTCGAAGCGCTCGACGCCTGTTCTCCGGAGTGGCCAACACGATGGCCGGGTCGGGCACATCCGGTTCCGGTCGATTCGGTTCGTTCAACTGATAGCCAAACACTATCGGAGAGTGCGGTTCCGCCGGATCGGTGGGCGTCTCGGCCAGTAACTGATTAAATCGGGCGGACGGCACGAAAACAGAGGGCGCCACTTGTCGGCGGCCCAACCGACCCCAATCGCCCCAACCGGTCGGTCCCAATTGGTGCTCGTCGGTGGGTTCTCCCCGCTCCCGGAGCCGCATCCTGTGCAGCACAGTCTCGCGCAGACCCGTCGCGAATAGGCGCCACATTTGGTTCGGCAACCGTTCGATAAAGGCGTTCATCAAATGGACAAACCACTGCTCTTGCGCCGGGCCGATGACCGGGTAGTCGGCCCAGTCTTGAAACACTTGCGGCGCCGGCGGTGCGTCAGGAGCCGACGACGCCCAGACAATGTCGCGCCCGGTGTAGGCGTCGATCACTTGTTGCTCTGTCAGCGGATGCCAGTTCCGAAGGAGCGCTAAAGAGGTCTGGCGGTTGGCCAACATATCCAACACCTCTTGTCTCCACTGGTTTTTGTCGGCGCCGACGGTCGCCAACCATTGCATATTAGCGTTCAACTGATCGCCATATGTAGTGATATTTTGCCTGAGCGCCGTGCTATTGGCCACAGCCAGCGCTCGGCCCCAGTGGTCAAGATAATCGCTGGCCAGCATCACACGATACAGATCCCGGTGCAACTCGCGCTCGTCTTTGGGCGAAATGCGATCCGCATCGAAGTTTGGCGCCGATAAGATGCGTTCAATGTTGGCCTCTCTTCGGGCATTCATTTTTTGTATGTTCTGAGCCCACGTCACCTGCCTCTCGACATCCGGGGGCAACCCCTGCGGCCACACTGGCTCGAGCTCGTCGGCCGTAAAGTTCTGGAGATTGCATTGGCCGAGCAATTGGCGGTAGAGTTGGGCCTGAGTTTCCGCCGTCAATGGTGTCGGCTGTGACCCGACTGTGGGCGACCTCACTGGGCTCCTGTCACTCCGGGGCGTAGATTGTCTCGATCTCGTAGGACTCGGGCCGGGAGACGGCGAGCGCTGAGGGCTGAGTGGAGTCGACGATATGTCACTCAGCGATGCCGACGATATCGAGTCAAGAGATTCGCGTCTCGTGGCTCCGGCACTCGGCGGCGGCCTCGGACTCAGCGTATGGTCAGAGGTGTGGTCGCTGGTCGGCGGCGTCGGAAATTTGGCCACTTTAGAGCGCTTCTCAGCCTCAGACTCGTCTTCGGCGGCGGTCCTCTTGTGGCCGATGTGACCGCTTGAGCCGCTCGGTTGCGACAAATCGGCGCCGGTGTCGGTCCCGGCGGGAGGCGCGCGCGCTGCCTCTCCTATTTCGCGGAGCCGTTGGTTCCAGAGATGTTCGTCGAAATACCGGCGGATTTCGCGCACGCAATAGATCCACCGCTCGAAGAGCTCCCGCCGTTCGGCCGATGTGCCGGGTGCGTCCCGTCGGGCCATTAGCATCCGGATATATGGGCCCAAATTGGCAAAATACATCGTCATATCGTCGCGCGTGGCGTCCGTGTACTCCATTGAGCCCATGTACGGATACGCCGGCGCATCGGTGCGTTCGGTCAATGCCCACAGGTCTCGACCGGTGACCGCGTCGACCACCTGCTCCTTAGAAAAGCCGTAATTGGCCGCTATTTCGGCCAACACTTGTTGACGCTGCGCTAAAGTGCCGGTAGCGTACCGGTCGATGAGTGTCTTGAGTGGGATGTATCGCCGCGCGGCCAACACTGGCCACCAGCGGCTGCGGTAGGCGTGGGTTAACACTTCGCGATACAGCACATTGTATAGGGGGCGCAGCTGTGCGGCAGACCTGTCTTGCGGGCGCTTTAAAGACAACAGTGTCTCTATGTTTGCCTGAACTCTGTTGGATGCGTTGCACACATCCTCTGCCCGTGTTTTAGCGGCGGTCACTTTGGCGGGGATCACACCTCCCGGCCACATCGGCTGGAGTGCCTGTTGGCTGGCGTGAGTCGGCGGAGCCGGAGATGGCGTACGAGTCGGTGATGTGTACTGAAACGGTGATGGCGTCCGAGTCGGTGGTGTCGACGGGACCGGAGATGGCGTTTCAGACGGCGATCTATACCGTAACGGAGATCGCGTCCGAACCGGTGATGTGCGCCCACCGAACGGTGTTCTCCTGGCGCTGGCTCTGCCGGGCGACGACACCCGAGACGGCGGTGGAGTATACTCTTTGGTCGCAGAGCTGGAACCGGTGGACAAACTCGGGCCTGGCATTAGCTGTCGGAGCTGATCAACGCTTGCGAGCAGTCGGTGGTTAAACACGTCGTCGGCCGCTTGTCTAATATCGTCGGCATACGCGGCGGCCATGGCTTCGAACACATGCTGGGCCTCCTGCGGCAGGTGCTGGTAGTCCAACCTCTCTGCGTGATAATCGCGCGGCCCGTTCGCACCCATCAGCCGATTCAGGTCCCGATGGGTGTACGCGTCCAACGCCTGAGCCTCTGTCAAACGTAGGCCTTCGAGACCTTCAACACTCGCCAGGCGCGCCCGCATCCGCTGATCGAGGTATGCCGGGGTCAGCACCGCTGGATTCATTCCACGGCTGTAGTTATTAAAGTTGCCCAAAATCTCTAACACTAGGTCCCCGTGCGCGACGATAGGCGCCATGTGTCCCGGCCTACGGGCGAACAGCACTGGCGCCCAATGGCCCAAATAGTCGCGCATCAATATCTGACGGCACACAAGCTCATACACCCGGTGCCGCTTATCGTCTGTGTAGCTCTCGTAGTTGGCTAGTAATAGGTCGCGCAGCTCCCGGTTGTTAGCTATATATTGTTGTTGGAGAAATCTAGCCCCCTCCTTGGCATCTTCGGGCTCGTACTCTTGCGTCATGTGGGCATAACCTACCCGGCTCAATTTGTACAGGGCGCACAGCTCCGGGTATAGAGCTGCCCGCTCCTCCTGTTGTGCCTGCGATAGGACCAGAAACGGCATGGGCTCGTCCTCTTCGTGGGGCGACACCGGAGACTCTGGTGGGGTATACACTACGGTCCGAGAGCTGGAACCGGAGGGCGAGCCCGGGTCTTGCGGATCGCCCGGCGCCGGACCGCCATTCAGTACATACTGTCGGAGCGCATCAACGCTGTCGAGAAGTCGGCCAATAATCGGCTGATAGTTTGGGACTTGTGCCACACCGTCGGCATACGCGTCGGCCATGGCTGCGAACACATCCCTGGCCTCCTGAGACAGGTGCCGGTAGTCCAACGTATCGCCCTGATAATCGATCGGCCTGTTCGCACCCATCAGCCTATTCAGGTCCCGATTGGTGTACGCGTCCAACGCCTGAGCCTCTGTCAAACGTCGCCCTTCGAGACCTTCAACACTCGCCAGGCGCTGCCGCATCCGCCGATTGAGGTATGCCGGGGTCACCCTATCCGTGTTTAAACCACGCACGTACTGAGAAAACTCGGCCAAAACCCGTAGTAGTAGGACCCAGTGCGCCGCGACAGTGGCCCTGTTGGCCGGACTACGGGCCCTCAGCGCCGGCCACCATTGGAGCAAATAGGCGCGCAAGAATATCTGCCGACACACGAGCTCATACACCCGGTGCCGCTCAGCGTCTGTGTAGTTCTCGTAGTTGGGATTTAGTAATAGGCCGCGCAGCTCAGTGTCGTTAGCGTTATACGGCTGAAAGAGTGCTCTAGGCCTTTCCGTGGCCTGCGCGGCCCCTACGGGCACGGGATCTATATGTATCATGTCTTCGAGCTGGACCGGGTCCAGCTCGTGCCTATCGCATAACTCCTGGTATAGAGCATCCCGAGCCGCCTGTTGTGTCTGCGATCGCGTTTGCATAGTGTGTTTGCTTTTATCCTCCATGAGCTTAGTTTGATCCGCACTTATCTGTACTCACACTTTGTGTTTGCGTTTAAAACATTTGGATTCACTCGAAAGCAAATTTTCAAAATTTTTGTTTTGATTTTTTAGTGTATAATAATTTAGACATTTTTAAAACATTATGTTGTTTTGGACAATTGTTAACAAGTTGAAATAAATAAAATAAATCAATTTTTTTTGTAAAATATACAATTAAATATTTAATTTATTTAATATAACAATATCGAAAGCATGGGCAATTTTATTAATCATTTAATTAAATTAATTAATCTATTCATTTAGTTTATTTATCATGTCCAACAACTGATTATTAATAGACCCTATTGGCCAATGTGTGACTGTGCGGGTGTAGGACAACCATGTGTTATCACCTGCCGATTCATGTCAGTCATACGCTGTCTGTGCAGTAAAGTATGAATGCGTGTCTTTGGGGGCATCTGTGGTAAGTGATAGGACTCGGCGCCCCAGAAGTGGCAATTATGGGCGCCAACAGACGTATTGTCTGACCTACGGCACAGGCACTCGCGAATGGGTCGGCTTTGTTCCCATAACCACTGTATTATACCCGGTCTGAGGGCCCGCCTGTGTTCACGATTCGTCCGAAACAGTAGATCGATGTCATCCCTGTGCCGATCGATGTGATGGATAGTTGGGCTGTTGTCAGCGTAAGGGTTGTCCACCTCGTCATCGGCGGTGTCTGTGAACACACAGTTGTTGTACGCGATGTCCACCAGTTGGCAGTCGATGCCCGACACCCGACACACCCGTCGTTTAATATCGTTAAATGTGGTCACTTCGGGCGCCAACACCAGTAGTCGCACCTCTTTGTCCATCTCTGGCCGCACTCTCGTCACAGACACTGTGATTACTATGGGTTTTGACGGCATTGTTATTAATGAGAGATGTCTTTCAAAATAGGTTTCGATATCTAATAAATAATCATTTATTAGTAAATAAATGTATGCAAAAATATAACTGATACTCATTTCATACCTAATATTACTTTGTTAAATCAAAAATAATTACACGATGTAACTAAATAAATAGCAACTGGTAAATTAATGCCTTGGCAAACAACGTGCTAACACACTAATCATGTACTACCAATGTAAGATAAATATTTTATAGATTATCAAAATGATAAATGCAATATACAAATATGTCAAAATGTAAAGTTACAACAATTATAATCTGTATGCGTTTTCATATATTTCATGTAACAAATTAT
Organism: Medioppia subpectinata; assembly: GCA_905368565.1. Classification (NCBI taxonomy): domain Eukaryota; kingdom Metazoa; phylum Arthropoda; class Arachnida; order Sarcoptiformes; family Oppiidae; genus Medioppia; species Medioppia subpectinata. Next base: position 10,409 of record CAJPIZ010001082.1, on the reverse strand, counting down.
TTTCCATTCGGTTTAAAGTTTATGTGTAAAATACTGTCAAACCTCGTGATAAGAAACTTACTTTTAAGAACACTTTTGATTTAAAACATACAATGTGTTTACTATTTATTAGGTCATTTGACAATCATCAGGCCTAACTGCCTTCTAGTGTAGATAGAATTATGAAAATTGTATCATAATTTAAGTTCACTATTATAACCTCTAGAAACCAAGTTTCATAAAATTCGCACTAATAGTTATGGCACAGGAATACTTTATATGACACCTGCCAAAATAATGTATTCCTATGGGAGAGTAGCTATTTCGGCATTTATTGACGTGTGATTTTAGACTAAAATTGATCATGCTTAAACAATAATAGAGATAATACAAAACCATTACTTTTCTGAAATCTCCCATATTTAATGAATCTAATGATATGCTATTCAATGGCCAACATTGACCGATACCCCAGCTGTGACCAAATCTTTATCGGTAGTCAACCCGATTGGCGGCCTGTGTTCGGTCGGTTCGCATTTGATTTCCATTATAGTTAATGTCATGAAATCTTGTTAAAACTATTGTCGGATAACTATTTGTGAATATCAATATCCAAATAATCACTTTAATCGTGTATTTTGTAAAAATATTTTAACTTTAAAAATGTAATAATTTTTCACCAAATATTTTTGCACAAATTTGTAAAAGTAATCCCAACTGACACATTTTAAAAATTTGTAGTATAAACATTAATCAACCAATCTTAATGAAACTTCGTTTCTAATGCCTAAGAATGTTAACTTAAATTATGATACCATTTTCATAATTTTATCTACACTAGAAGACAGATAGGCCTGAACATATCCAAATGACCCAATATATTTTATTTAAAGGATGCTTTGCTTGTAATTTAATAAATCTGTTATTTTAATCAATTGTCTATTAAATGAGATTATATTCTTATGCATGAAATTAGTATTTGTTTTGTTAAATATAATATAAGTTAAAGTAAATCACAATATACAGTAACTCATTGTAAATCTCTTTATACATACAAAGAGAGAGAGAGAGAGAGAGAGAGAGAGAGAGAGAGAGACTGTCTTTGGTAAATGTTTTATAAGTTTTATAAAAATATAATTAAATCAGATATTTATTTAATATTGAGTATAAATACACGAAATGTTAAATTTAATTTTGTATTTTTATCATATACAATAGTTTTACTTGCAATTCATGGCAAACATGCTATAAGTAAATATGTTATCAAATAATAAAATCAGTTAATGATAAGTGAATAAAAAATCCAATTTACGGCTAAACATATGAACCTCGCTATAATGTACACTAAATTTTAGTAAAATATTTACAAATTAAATACAAATCTAAATATATGAGGTCAAAAATTACTGTATCATATAGCTAACTATTAAATAATTTAATATCAATATATTTTAACCAGGTATATTTATAGGGAAACAATGGTTTACAATAAATGGTGTAAACTATAGAATCAATATATTTTAGAGTCACAAGAATTGGTTTTATCCTATTTTTATACACAGAATAAGTCTTTTATTTAATATAATATCTCAACGAAAGAAAATAGAAGTGAAGGTGGAGTATAAAAAGGTCAAATTCGGGAATAAAATCGGGAACAAAAACTCACAAAATTAAGCATGTAAATGAAGTTATTGGGTATTTTTGTCGCTTAAAAATGAGTTATAAATTGTATTAAGGTGAATTTCATCATATTTCTATGTAATTTCTATAATTAAGCGGTAAATTAATGTCTCAAATTCTGATTTTTACAAATTTTGCTAATTTTAAAAAATATGTGATCATGAAATCACAATATACTTTTAATATTGTCATTATAAATGTGTTAACTCGTATCATAATTAAAATAATTTCATATTTAATGCCAACATTTATTAGATTTTATATCTAAATATGCTAAATTCTTTATTATTTTTAATAAAAACGGAGTTTTCGGACAAATCGGGAATAAAATATGCCAAAATCGGGAAAATTCGGGAAAATAAAAATGATATATTTTGAAGCCGTTATAACCCTCGAGACTAATGGGATGTTATTCCCGATCATTTGAGTAACTAAATTTAATCGGGAATTCCCGAAAAATAGAGGCTTTACTTACAACTCATAATTTTGGTCAAACCATCGTTTAGAATGATAAATTATTGCAATATTTTATAAAAACCTTTACATTTGTCATAGTTTACTCTATTTAATTTTTTTGCTAACTAACAATTGTAAATTAAGTTGTGATTTTCTTTGTGTTTTATACTAAAATATACCAAAAACTTGAAAAATGTGTCAAATAGTTACTTATTAGGTAATAAACGTTCAAATAGTTACGAACGCCTCAAATAGTTAAATATAGTTAAAATAAACTTTCGGCAAACTGACCCCCAATATATGATCGGTTCACATCCCGAGTCCGTGGGTAATGCTGTTAACCGCTAAAAATAGGTGGTATAGGTAAATGCAATTCCCTGGTAATAATAAATATTTACAATAATTTTTACATTTTATTTTACTTTGTATCAAAAATTCAAATCAAATATTTAACAATAAAAAAACACTTACAAATAATTGTCATATAATTGTCATATTGATATAAACTGTAACTCAATAATTGCACAATTATTTTGCATTTAAAACTATTTGGAACAAGTTAAACTATTGGATTTTGTGATAACTTGACAAATAAATAAATATTAGCTGAAACTTAATTAATATAAAATTTTTTGAGAAAGATATTTAAAATTTATCAAGTTTAATTTGTTCAATTACATTACATATTTAACTAACTGAACTAAAAATAAAAATTAAAAATTTATTTATTATTTATTATTTACAATGTATATTAAAATTGAATATTATTCTACCACAAATTTTTAAATGTTAGCCAAATTAATACGAGTTTGTAATTAATAGTATAATTGTCAATTATTATTTGATTTTAACCAAATATATTACATATTTAACTAGTTGAACTCAAAATATAAATTAAAAAAATATTTATTTAGCTAATAAATATTACTGATTTTATATTTAATAAAGTTAAATATTATTTTACCATTTATTACTTTTACTAGACACTAATATTTAAGAAAGTAGGATACTATTTTTATATTTATACAAACTGTAATTTAATAATTTAACATTTATCTATGTATTAAAAACTATATGTAACATGTTAGATTATTGGGAGTCTAAGAAAGGCCTGATTAATAAATAGATGATTGGTTTTATTTATTTTTGATAAACTTTAAACATTAATTAATTTAATTATAAATAATTTGCCCGGTCAAATAAAAAATATTGTTTAAACATAATTGATAAATCATTCAAATTTACACTAACTTAATACAAAAATAAAATTATTTATAAATTTGTATTTATTGGGTCATTTGGATATGTTCAGGCCTATCTGTCTTCTAGTGTAGATAAAATTATGAAAATGGTATCATAATTTAAGTTAACATTCTTAGGCACCAGAAACGAAGTTTCATTAAGATTGGTTGATTAATGTTTATACTATAAATTTTTAAAATGTGTCGGTTAGGATTATTTTTACAAATTTGTGCAAAAATATTTGGTGAAAAATTATTACATTTTTAAAGTTTAAATATTTTTACAAAATACACGATTAAAGTGATTATTTGGATATTGATATTCACAATTAGTTATCCGACAATAGTTTTAACAAGAATTCATGACATCAACTATAATGGAAATCAAATGCGAACCGACCGAACACAGGCCGCCAATCGGGTTATCTACCGATAAAGATTTGGTCACAGCTGGGGTATTGGTCAATGTTGGCCATTGAATAGCATATCATTAGATTCAGTGAACATGGAAGATTTCAGAAGAGGAATGGTTTTGTATTATCTCTATTATTGTTTAAGCAGGATAAATTTTAGTCTAAAATTACACGTCAATAAATACTGAAATAGCCACTCTCCCATAGGAATACATTATTTTGGCGGGTGTCATATAAAATATTCCTGTGCCATAACTATTGATGCGAATTTTATGAAACTTTGTTTCTGATGCCTACGAATGTTAACTTAAATTATGATACCATTTCCATAATTTTAGCTACACTATAAAGCAGTTAGGCCTGAACATTGTCAAATGACCTAATAATTAATTATTATTTTCCTACTCGTATATTAGTCTAAAGCAGGTATGCGATACATATACGACAAATACATAGATGATTACGACTGATTCCTAAAAGCTGATGATGATACCTACGTGATCATGGACAATTTAGACAATTTTATAGCTCCACACCGACCCCACGAGCCGCTATACTTTGGCTGCAAACTACAGTACCGGGACGTGGTATACATGAGCGATGTGGTCGGCCATGTGCTGAGCCGGGCCGCTGTCAAACAGTTTTTTACTGCCGGTATTGGTAACAATACCGACAGTTGTCGGTGTTTAACCCCCACTGACACCGGTGTTTGTGTTATATAGGTGTTACCACAGGTTAGCTAGATTGTTTTAAAATAAGCAGCTAGATCATAAATTATCAATAAATAATCGAATTTAATTTTTAAAAACAATCATTATAAAGTTAAATAGATAATACTTTCAAGTTTTAATTAAATTAAAATAGATTTAATATTTTAAGCTGTAATATAAATTAAAATTAAACTAGTTATCTAACAAGTATTGACCATGTAAATTTAATTGGTTCACTCCTAAAAAAGACTAAGATTTTACTCTGGTTATCACAAATATAGCATTTCATTTATTTTTGATTGCATAAATTACTTGCAAAAAATTAAAATTGTATATATTAAAAAATATATTTTGTTGCAAAAATATTTTTTTAAATAATTTTCTTTTGAAATAAAAAACATTTGATCTAAAGTTGAAAACAAAATACAAAACAGTAGTTTATTTCCAAAACAAAATGTAGTATAAAAATAGAATAATTAATATATTTAATAAAATATTGATTTTAATAAAATTATCATAATTAATTGAATGTTGTTTAACTTTGCAAATAAAATGTTTAAAATTATAGTAATTTAATAAGTGATTTAATATGAATATGACATTAAATGCTCTAAACATATTTCTATAAATTTAACTGATTCAAATATAATCCAGTTTTTATATTAGGTGACAATTTATTTATAAGCATAGATAATTGGATAAATTGTGAATTACAGTTTATATCAATTATATAAGTCATTTATCATTAAACTGTTCATTTATAAATGTATACTTATAGATTTTAAACAACAATATTGTCGGTTCATTCAAATTATTAAATTTTAAAAATAAATATGTATAAATCAGTAACAGCCAGATGCTCAAATAATTAGACGTGATTTTTTGTTTAAACTTGGCAATCTTTGCAAACCAACCATTAAAAATGTGACGCTTTTTATATTATATTGTACCCTTTAATTAATATTTAAGTATAACTACAATCTCATCACCTATTATTCATGTAACAGCATCTATGAGTCATCTTAAATGTTAGCATAGAATAGCAGTAATTATAATGCATTAGTGCGACATGAATGCAATCTGTGGAAGTACCTGGTATAAATACTTTTGGTATAAATGGCGTTGCTAAAATTTATTAAAATATTTTAATATAATATTTATTTATTTATTTTTATAATAATGATAATAATTAATAATAATAACGGCAATAATCTATACAACAATAATAATTTTTATTAAAAAAGTCCTCAATACACGTGCAAACTAAGTAAAAGTATTTTTAAAAACGCCGGGAATACAGCCGAGAATATTCTGTATGATAACCACGACATACGCCAACCACGAGTCCAAAGCCATACACGTGCGCAACACTTGGGCCAAACGGTGCGATCGGCACCTCTTTCTCAGCTCACGAGACAACGCGAGTCTACCGGCCGTACGGCTGTGCGATACCGACGATAGGGCACACCTCTGGTGCAAAGTATGCATATTTACAAATAATGCCTAAAATTAATTATAATTAAGTATATGATAGGTATATGATAGTATTACTATTTTTATGCCCATACAAACTGTAATATAATAATTGGACGATTATCTATCTATTAAAAACCAGATCTGATATTGTTAAATAATTGGAAATTATGATTTACTAATAAATAGATGATATAGTATATTTATTTGTGATAGTAACTTTAAATATTAATTAATTTTAATTAAATTATAAATAATAGAATTACACGGTCAAATAGAAAACATAGTCTAACCATAATTGATTACAGCATCCAAATTTAAACTAACTGGACACCAAAATATAATTATTTATAATTTTATATTAAATTAATTATGATTTTGCTACTTGTATATTAGACTAATGCAATTACATATTCAATAAATACCTAGATGATTACGACTGTGTCATCTATCATCCGTCATTAATAATCTTTAACGTAAAACTACTCAACAAAATACCGGGAATACAGTCAAAGCCGAGAATATTTTGTATGATAACCACGACATACGCCAACCACGAGTCCAAAGCCATACACGTGCGCAACACTTGGGCCAAACGGTGCGATCGGCACCTCTTTCTCAGCTCACGAGACAACGCGAGTCTACCGGCCGTACGGCTGTGCGATACCGACGATAGGGCCCACCTCTGGTGCAAAGTATGCATATTTACAAATAATGTCTAATATTGATTAATGATGATAATAATATCATATTAATATAAACTGTAACTCAATAATTGCAATATTATTATGCATTTAAAACTATTTGTGTCTAGTCTGTCTATTGGAGCAAAATATGTCATCACTAAATAAATCAATGCTTGTTGATGTTATAATTTTTTGACAAGGCATTTATGAATTAATCAATTTTAATTTAATCAAAAACATTACATAGTAAAATAGTTGAACTAGATTTTAAATTTTTTAATTTATTAAAATTGTACAATTATTTTATTGTATATTATTTTACCACACCATTTCATTAGACTAAAGAAGGTATGCGGTACATATACGACAAATATCTAGATGATTACGACTGGTTCCTAAAAGCGGATGATGATTCTTACTTGATCATGGAGAATTTACGCCATTTTCTAGCCCCACACCGGCCCCACGAGCTCCTGTACTTTGGCTGCAAACTACAGTACCGAGATGTGGTATACATGAGCGGGGGTGCCGGCTATGTGCTGAGTCGGGCCGCTGTCAAGCAGTTTGTTACGGCCGGTATCGGTTATTTTACCGACAGTAGTCAGTGTTTGGCTGGAACTGACACCGGTGTCGAGGACCTGGAAATGGGCAAATGTTTGCAGCATATTGGTGTTACTGCAGGTAAATCAGATTATGTTTTAAATGTGCAGCTAGATCATCATTAATTAATTATTGAGTTTAAATTTTGATATTAAGCATAATAAAGTTAAATAAATTTACTTTTAAGTTTTAAATAGATTGAAACAAATGTAATATTTTAAGCTGTAATATAAATTAAAATTGAACTAGATATTTTATAGGTATTAACTATGTAAATTTAATTGGGTTATAATTGACTAAAATTTAGATTTCATTGCTTTTAAGTTTGTTAATTTTTAATTTTCAGAGTGATTGTGAATAATTTATAAGAAAAAATTTAGTCTGATTTTTAAAAATAAACATAATAAAATTAAATTGATTTATTTTCAAGTTTTAATTTGATTAAGAGAAATTGAAACAAAAATATTTTAAGCTGCAATATAAATTAAAACTTAACTTGATATCTTATAATTATTGGCTATGTAAATTTAATTGGATTCATTAGTAAAGAGTTTATATATTATTTTTATGTCATTTTGCCCTAGGTGATAGTCGTGATAATAGCCAAATGGCCCGATTTCTGCCCTTTGACCCGATGCATATGGTTTTGCCCAACATTGATATCAACCAAATCGCCCCCTGGTTTAAGTCCTACAGTGTATACCCGCACCGGTCGGGCCCCGGGTGTTGCAGTCCAACACTCATATCGTTTCATTACGTGCCAATAAATATAATGTATTTAATGGACTTTTTATTATACCATGTTAATGTTATGCGATAGTAAATATTGTTATAGGGATAGAATAAAATTATCAATTATAGATGTATTGTGGTTAAATATGTATATATAATAATTGAAAATAAAATAAAAGTTATTAAAAACTAATATAATCAAGAAATAATATTTTTATAACTTTTATTTGTACTATAATTGTTAACTATAAAAATTATTTATTATTATTTAAAAATTAAGCACATTCTTTTGATTGCAACAAATTTAATAAGTCATTTAAAATTGACCACATAAATCACAAACTTTTTTAAAATTTAAATTTCATATTGATATAAACTGTAACTTAATAATTGCACAATTATTTTGCATTTAAAACTATTTATGACTAGTAAGACTATTGGAAAGTAACTGGACAGTCAATAAATAAATAAATGTTAATTTATAAAATGTTTTTAAAAAAGGCATTAATGAATTAATTTTAATTTAATTTAAAATATAACATAGTTATATAACCATATTAATATAAACTGTAACTCACTAATTTTACAATTAGTTTGCATTTAATATGATTTATTTTTTGATAAACAATTAACATTAATTAAGTTTAAATTAATTATAAAAAATAAAATTAGGTTTTCAAAAGTATAATTGTAATAATTTAATTTAAACTAATTAAACGAAAACAAAATTAAAATTATTTATACTTTTTATTTATTAAAATTATGTATAATTTGCTGCGTGTATTATACAGCTTGCTGATATATTAGATTATAACGTGTATGCAATATATGAAAAACACCTAGATGATTACGACTGGTTTCTAAAAGCGGATAATTATTTCCCCGTGGTCATTAAAAATTTACGCCACTTTCTGGCCTCACACTCACCTCAAGAGCTCCTATACTTTGGCTGCAAACTACAGTATGAGAGTGTTAAATACATTATGGGTGGGGCCGGGTATGTGCTGAGTCGGGCCGCTCTCAACAAGTTTGTTACTGTGGGTATTGGCAGTAAAACAGACAATAGTATATGTTTGGCCGGCACTGACACAGGGGCTGAGGACTTAAAGATGGGCAGGTGTTTAAAACATATAGGTGTTTCTGCAGGTGAGCTAGATTGTTTTAATATTTGCAACTATATTATAAATCATTTACAAATATTTTAATTTAATTTTTTATGGCTGTATAATAAAATTATAATATAAAGTCTAGATCTAGATCATATGATTAATTAATAAATAATCGAGTTTGATTTTTAATATTAATCATAATAAAGTTAAATAGATTTACTTTCAAGTTTTAATTAGATTGAAAAGTTTTATATTTTAAACTGTAATATAAATTAAAAATGAACTAGATATCTTATAAGTATTGAGCATGTAAATTTAATTGGCTCACTTTTTAAAAATGCAAATATATTACTTTGATTTTATTGTACCCTAGAATAAAATTGTCATTTTAATATTGTCTAATATTGTATAATAGATGTATTCTGTTTATATATGTAATTAATTAATTACTAATTAAATATGAAAAGTATGTATTATAAAGTTATCATATATAATATTTGAAATTAAATTAAAAGTTTAAAAAAAATTTATAGTTTACATATGTTTTAAATTATTACAAATATAATCAAAAAATAATACTTATAAAAATTATATATTAATAAATAAGCACAATAGTCGTTACAATTTATTTAATTGACACAAATTTCACATTTAATTTAATTTTGACTGCATGATTAATTTTGTTAAAAAGTAAAATTTTATTACTTTTTTAAAAATGAAAAAAATGTTAAAAATTGTTTTTTTTTTGCAAATTAGATGACAAAACGTATTAATTTTTGAAAAATGTTTTTCTTTTGAAATAAAAACACATTTATCTAAATTCCAAAACAAAAAACCAAACAATAGTTTATTTTCAACACAATGTGTTTTAAAAACAGAAAACATATAACTTTCAGAAAATATCTAACGAATTCTTAATGTCTAGTATAATAATAAATATTTACAATAATTTTTACATTTAATTAAAAATATTTCTGTTTAAAAAAAATTATCATGATTTTTGTATCAAAATTTTTAATATTATTAAACAATAAGAAAAAATACGTACAAATACTTCTCATATCAATGGCATTGTTATCGCTAATTATAACATTAAAATTAATTGTGTTTAATACTGGCAATAGTCTACTCAACAATAATAATAAACGTGCTCAATACAAACGTGCAAATCATGTAAAACAACACAATAAAACATCGGGAATACAGTCAAAGCCGAGAATATTCTGTATGATAACCACGACATACGCCAACCACGAGTCCAAAGCCATACACGTGCGCAACACTTGGGCCAAACGGTGCGATCGGCACCTCTTTCTCAGCTCACGAGACA
>CAJPIZ010001081.1:0-18646 GCA_905368565.1 Medioppia subpectinata | reverse complement strand
TAAACTTGCACAAACCATTACAAAGCAAAAAACTGCCAAAACCAAATCAGGTTTTTTAAAATTGCTTAATGATTTAACAGATGTATCATCCATTGTTAATATTAAATAAGTCTGTAGCTTTGATCCAACTATTTTCTGAATCAGAATGATTTAACCACTTTACAAAATAATATTTTATTCCGTTTCGTCTTTGCTGCTTAATAATTTTTTCAACGCGATAAGATATGTATGTTGAGTCAATCTGTTGTATTTCGTTTGGATAATAACGGCGATTTGATTTACTTCCGTCAGACGCAGTGAGTTTATATAAAGGCGACACAATGTTTTTAATAGTAGAATTTACTTTATACACTTTATCACTCCAATTTGGATAATATCCACGCTCTAAAGGCTTAATGTCATACTTAACTCTAACAAAATCATCGGCTTTTAATTTAGAGTTTTTATATTTACGTAAAATTTCGCGTTTTGAATTGCATTTATATAAATTGTGGAAAACTGTTTTTTCATTATCAATAGTAACTTGATTTGGGCACATTTTTATTGACGAATGATACGTTGAATTATATGATGATAACAGATCATTAAGATCATCGATGTATCTATATTTCAATGTGTTTCCTGAATTCGAAAAACATTTAAACATTTTTCCTTTTAAAGTTTTATTAAAGCGTTCGATTATGGCACATTTAATATCTTTATTATTTTTAAAATTGTTTAATGATTTAACAGATGTATTATCCATTGTTAATATTAAATAAGTCTGTAGCTTTGATCCAACTATTCTCAGAATCAGGATGATTTAACCACTTTACAAAGTAATATTTTACTCCCTTTCGTTTCTGCTGTTTAACAATTTTTTCAACTCGATAAGATATGTTTGTTGAGTCAATCTGTTGTATTTCGTTTGGATAATAACGTCGATTTGATTTACTTCCGTCAGAAGCAGTGAGCTTATATAAAGGTGACACAATGTTTTTCATAGTAGAATTTACTTTATACACTTTATCACTCCAATTTGGGTAATATCCACGCTCTAAAGGTTTAATGTCATATTTAACTCTAACAAAATCATCGGTTTTTAATTTAGAGTTTTTATATTTACGTAAAATTTCACGTTTTGAATTGCATTTATATAAATTATAGAAAACAGGTTTTTCATTATCAATAGTAACTTGATTAGGACACATTTTTATTGAAGAATGATACGTTGAGTTATATGATGATAAAAGATCATTAAGATCATCGATGTATCTATATTTCAATGTGTTTCCTGAATTCGAAAAACATTTAAACATTTTTCCTTTTAAAGTTTTATTAAAGCGTTCGATTATGGCACATTTAATATCTTTATTATTAAAATTTCACGTTTTGAATTGCATTTATATAAATTATAGAAAACAGTTTTTTCATTATCAATAGTAACTTGATTAGGGCACATTTTTATTGAAGAATGATACGTTGAATTATATGATGATAACAGATCATTAAGTTCATCGATGTATCTATATTTCAATGTGTTTCCTGAATTTAGATCATTAAGATCATCGATGTATCTATATTTCAATGTGTTTCCTGAATTCGAAAAACATTTAAACATTTTTCCTTTTAAAGTTTTATTAAAGCGTTCGATTATGGCACATTTAATATCTTTATTATTTGTTGTAAAGTGGTGTACTTCATACTCTTTCATTAAATTAGAAAATGTTGAGTTCACAAATTCTTTACCATTATCTGTTTGAAGTTTTGTTGGAATGTTTTGTGAAAATACTTTTTTCATTGCAATACAAACACTAGCGGCTGATTTATTTTTGATGGGTATTGCCCAAGCATATTTTGAAAATACGTCAATCACTGTTAATATGTATGCAAAATCATTATTTGATGTTCTAAATTCTTGCATATCAACCAAATCGGCTTGAAACTGTTCATTAATATGTTCAGCAATAACAGGATTTCGTTTAAACTTTTTACGAATTTGTTTATGTAGAGTATAATTTAATTGTTTTTTTAACCAAATTATGACTTCTTTTCTTTTAATATTAGGTAAATAATTTAAAGCTTCTTTATGTAATTTAGTAATTCCCGAAAATGAAGCAGGGCTTCCAGGGGTATAATACAACTTCTTAAGAACTTGTTCAGTCGTCATCTTCCGGTACTGCCCATCGACTTGGATCAATTAAACTCTCATCATAGTTGTCAGTTTCACCATGCTCTTGGTTTTCAAGATCGGATTGTTGGTTTAATCTCCATTCTTCCATATTTCTTGCCTCCATCGCCCGACTTTTTGGTCTCTTATTGGACCTGCGTTGTTCTAACTCTTGTATGTTTGGTTCATCCGCTTTTCGTTTTTTCTTTTGAAGTATAGGCATAGAATCATCTATATTATCAGAATCTTCTAAATCGTCTTGAAATTTACGTTTTACAGATGTTCTTAAATTATTATCCAAAACAGGAGGTTTGAATGAAGAGGTCTTTTGTTTATTTAAAAACTGAGCTAATTTTAGACGCACATTATCGTTAATAATTAAATCGGGTTCCACATTGCTGTCAGCTAACAATTGAATAAATTGACTAAGTGGCATATTATGAAACGGTTGTCTGTATCGTACACATTCGTCTAGTTGCTATAAACTGAAGAGGTTTATAGAAGGTAACGAATTAAATTAGGATTCTAATAGCAGTATAGGTTGAAACAAAGCAAGTTTTAATATTACTTTTATGAATCGATGAATTTTGTCGTATATTTTTGATTTAATTTTATCTGTTTTTGAATTTACATCTGACTCAAAAGATCCAGATTCAGCAGAATTTTCAGTTACACCACCTCCAGACTGAATATTAATTTTTGGGGGGATTAATGTAACTTTTTTAGCCAACTGCATTTTGTAAAAGCGAGGACACAACTGCCCCGACAATTGGCAGTAGGATTGGTAAAAACCCTCCGCTTTGGACCACAAGTTTAGAGCGCTTGCGCTTACATTTGGGGTTATTATTGATGCTTTTAAAAATATTCATAAACTTTGCCAATTTTCTTTTTTCCGACGGTTTAAGTTTAAGTTTTTTAAGTTTTACGTTATGAATAAACGAAATCCTGTTATTGCTGAACATATTAATGAACAATTTCTCTAAGAGCTTTGTAGTAATTTTCGTTTTTTGACATGTCTTCTAAAATAGACTTTTTTAATTTCTGCTTTTTAGTTTGGCAATAAATATTCATTGCTTTTAAGCAATTAATTAAATTTTTAGACATTATTTTTTAAAAAATCCAATGGGCTTTAACAAATAATTTGTATCTTCACAAGGAATTATACGGGTTCGAAGTTTTAGATGTTCTGGCGTGTCTTGCTTGCAGTCAACTAATAAATACCCGTGGGCTCCTTCAGTTGCCTGTTCATAGGCAGACATAAAATATTTTAAATCTAGAGGGTACATTCGCCGGCCAAAAGTCATTGGCTGAAGTTTATCGCGAGGGTTATTAAACATAATAGTATAATGCGTATTTAAGCCTAAATCCCTGACAATAGGTCCTTTATGATACAAATTTTGAGTTAATAGAATGATGCTCTGATTTCTGTGATGTGAGCCTTTTGTAAATAAATCTAATGTAAATTTACTATTTTTAATTTCCTCCATTAAATCGTCAATTATAACTACATCAAACGATTCAATATCTTCTTCTTCTGGTATCCCTTGAATATATTTAAAATTTACATTTTCTAATGGTACAGAATATAAGTTCTGCCAAATACCATAACCCCAGGCAACATTAATGATGTCTTTATTAACACCATGGAACACATCTTTATGATAACGTAATATATCTCTTACTATATATGTCTTACCAGAACCTGATGGTCCTGCCACCATACAAGTGAATGGATGTTTAAATTGAAGGTCGGAAACATCATCAACATATATCTCAGACTCCATGGCTTTATTCACTCACGGTCAAAGCAAAACTGAAACAATATTACAGTAACACATAAAATAATAGAAGCTGACAAAATTAAATTTGCTCAAATTTTTTATTAAAAATATTTGTACAATTAAAATAAAAATGTTACAAAAAAAATATTTATAAATTTTTTACATAACCATATGGCAGTGTATCGTTTCCATCAATTCTTCGTTTTTCGGACATTACTCTAAATGTTTTTTCAAAAAACTTTGTTTCAAGCATTTGCACTTTATTTGCTGTTATTTGCATTTGAGGTATTTTTAAAAACGATTCTTCGGTATTTTGACCTCCATTTTCAATGTATTCGTTAGCCATTTGAATCATTTTTTCAATTGTGATAATATCCAATGCTTTGTCAGTTAATGTGATACCTTTAGCTTTGACTGGTACTATTGGTTCATCAGCTTCGGGTGAAGGCCATATTTCTAGTGCATAAACTTTGGGTCCAAGACTGCAGAATTTAGTACAAATGGCTTGAGGACCATAATCTTTAGTAATCTCATCGGCTAAGCCTCCTAAATAATCATTTCAGCTTCGGGTGAAGGCCATATTTCAAGTGCATAAACTTTGGGTCCAAGACTGCAGAATTTAGTACAAATGGCTTGAGGACCATAATCTTTAGTAATCTCATCGGCTAAGCCTCCTAAATAATCATTAGTGTCTGGTTTAGGCTCACCTTCAGTATACTTAAATATTATAGAATCTGTGTCCATATAAAGTAGTCTTCCCGGAATAATTTCTACTTCGTCGATGAGTTTCATTAATCTAATACGAGCATATGATGTTACAAATGAAGCTGTTGCCAGACTTGTATTGCCAACCCTTCCTTTCTCGTCGTCGTCATACTCCCAGGTTACTAAAAGGCAATTATCATTTACCATAAGTTCTCCTTTAATTAGTTTATCTTCTGTTGTAGCAATATCAATATAATCTTTATATTCTGTGCATACAGTGGTTTGTGGTAAATTTGGACGCTGAGCTAATTTTCCCCACAGTGTATTTAAAAACAATTTGGCTATAAATCGAAGCGCTGGATTTTTCATTACGTCTGGTTTGTTTAGTTTAATACCCTCGTTTTCAAAAAATAGCTCAATATATTTATGTTCATCCTCTTCTGTTTGAACCCACGAAGGCCATCCATCTGATTGCTGTTTCAATTTGAGCCACATATCGATGTATTCCGAAAAAATATCTTTAGTAAATTCAGTATAGTGATATATTTCAATAATTTTGGTAACACTATAACCTTTATTTATAGCATAATTTAATTCAACTGTAGTCCATGTCCCAATTAATTGGCGTTCTTCGTTGGTGTGACAACAATCAATTTGACATTTGTTTTTTGCACAAGTTTGACATAACGGAAACATAAGTTTTTTGTTTATATTAACAGGAAGAACAGGAATTCGTAATTGTTTTGGAGGAATGACAATGCACTTAACAAATCCAAAAATATTATTTAAATCAATTTTGTCGAGATCTTCATTGATAACAATAGGGTGACCAATAGGAAAATGTTCATATTTTAAAACAGTCGGATATAGCGAACGAAAATCGTAATATAATATTTTTGAATTAATATCGTTCACCACATCACAATAGAATTTGATGTTATTTGTTCGTCCGCCATGAAATGATTCTCTAATATCGACTCCCTTGTAATGATTTAAGTCTTTATAATACTGCCATCTTTTGGTCATGTAATCTTCAAATGCTGTATCTTCTTTACGTTTTTTTTGTACTGTACAATCCCATTCTTCGACAATATTAAATTTTCTTTTTAAGAAATGAGTTTTTTTGTTCATTGTTTTTTCATAAATCTGGTTTGGAGTTAATTTAACACCAGTTTTGTCTAAACTACGCAATGGTGTGTCTCTATCATTTTTATTTTGACAATGATGGGAGTGATAATAACACCCATTGTATTCAAATACTGTATTAGGTTTAACGAAACCGTCGACAACATAATTATCGATACACACTTCACGTTCAATTTTACAATTTAACACTTTTTGTTGATAATCAAGCCAACAATTGCCAATCCTTGAAAACGACCCTCGCTTTGAATATCCTTTTACAGGTGTCACTCCGATCGTATCTTTAGGTAATATTTTTGAACGGAATACTTCCAAACCCATTGATGCCAATGTAAAACATCTTGTAATTGGATCAATTGACGTTATAGTTTTAAATATTTTACGAAATTCTTGTACACATTTCAATAATATTAACACATCATTTTCACAATATTTAATTAACTCTTCTTTTAAGTTATATTTTGAGTTTGAAATAGAAAGTCTATGATTCTCTTCGTTATGCCATTTTTTGAAATCTTTTAATTGTTTTGGTTTCATATATTTTGTTCCAAAACATTCTAAATCTGGTAGATCTCCAATATAATCAAGGTTATGTTTATTATGAAAGTAATGAGGAAAATAGCCTTTCATTACACAATCATCTATTCCAAAAGCTTTTGGTAATGATGCTAATGGCTGTTGAAACATTAATAATGAATCTAAAAAGCGGATGTTTGCTACAGATGCTGTTAATATTTTATTTCCATTCATAATAACAGAAACATCTTTATAACCTCTTTGGTATAAATCATTTAAAATAAAGTGATTATCATACCCTTTAGCATTGTGTGCGAATACATAAATTGACGCACGTTTCTTTTCTGCTTTTTTGGCAATATCAGTATATAAATAATCACCAAATTGTTTTACACAATTTTTGCCTAAAAATACTCTTTTTGACATACCACACAAATCACACATATTTGAACGATCGCCACTTCCTTCTATCCAGCAGTTTGAACATGTTGTCATTGCAATAAGTAAATCAGCTGAATGCGAAAACGTGGTATCTGATGTAGCGTTCTGCTGACTTTCAATATCGTAGGCTATAATTATTTTAGTGTTTTTATCTTCTTCGTTAATCTTATTAATGTCAACAGGTTTTAGATAACAATTATGATTTTCCAGTTTATACACAGCATTGCAAATTTTACATCTTTTTAAATCGCATGTGTGTTTGTCTCCATGATATGTCAATGAGCAATTGTTGCATTTTTTAATTACACTACACACAGACTTTTTATTAGATAGATGTTTTTCATAACAAATTGTACTATGAAAATATAAATTACACTTGTCACAAATAATTGTTAAATTATCATTAGAACATTTTGGGTATGAATAACACTTTTCACAAATATGTTCACATTGATGAGTATATTGACGCCAATAAGCTTTATTACAATGTTCACAATAAAACTTTTGGCCCATATATCCAACAATATTTACAATCGAATCATAATGTGGTTCATCGTTGATGGTTTTATGTCTTATATACACTTTATTAGCTTTGTATTCACTCCCAATAAATAGTCTATTATTGTTATTGTCTCCATCGATGACAACAATTTGATACTTACATATAAATTGTTGTATTGTTTTAAAGTCACTAATTGTAATATATGGAGCTGAAGATAAGCCCATCTGTCTTGCGAGAGCATCAACTTTTTGATCACGATTTTTTCTAACATTTTTATAACAAGTTTCCCATTCTTTTCGTGATGAAGACTCTTGTTTACTTATGCAAACAATTAAAGCATGAATAGCGCACAAATTATCTGAATTCTTAATTAACACTAAGCTTCTTGATTTGTGATCCGCATCCTCCATTGTTTGAGGAGCTTTTTTAGACCCTTTACCATAAAGATTTTTAGTAATGTTTATTGTTAGTTGAAGCTCTCCTTCTAACAATAACGTTTCACGACTTTGGGAGACTTCATACAATGCATTGAAAAAGGCTTGTGGATTAAAGTTTTTCTTTTTTGATGGGTGAATGAATATGGATTTGTTAAGTGAATTATGATTAACACTTACGGAAAATATGTCGTCTTCGTTGTAATCTTGCAATTGAATATTAACAAATTCTTCGTAGAATTTATCAACGTTTTGTTCAATTTGAAATAAATCCGTAAACGACCCAAAATTATGTTTGATTTCATAATTAATTTGTTTCTCTTCACGATGAAGTCTTTTACCTTTACGTACTGTTGTTGAACCTATTTGATTCCATTAAAACAATGCTTTATTTTGCTCAACACTTTGAGAACCACTTCCATATTGATTAAAATAGTCAACACCATTTGTTATCGATGAACACATATCATTTATAACTTCATTGCATATTTTATTTGTTGCTTTAACTATGATGTCTTTACGCCACTTGTTCTCAACACATTTTTCTTCAGACATTTTGTATCACTTGATTAGTTTCACTTTTATAAGAGTTTAAGTCAAAAATATTTTTTACAAACTGATGATAAAAGTGAAAATTGAGGGTAAATTCAATGTTTAATTAAATCAACTGTTAAATTAAAGCATAGGTTTTACCCACAAATTATTTATTAAAAAATTTTTTATAAAACACAATACATGTGAATTTAAATAAAAAATACAAAGTAAATTAAAAATGTTCGATACATTATTAATCATTAAAAAATACAAAAAACTGAAGTAAAATAAAATTTAGTTCTCATCGTCAGATTCATATTCTTCATCTGAAGTGTCTGACAACTCAATGACTTCTACCGTTCGGCCAGAAATACGCTCCTCATCGTGTTTCATTCCTGTTGTTTTACAATAACTAATGTGTTCTAAAAGCTGACCACCCTCAACTGCGCAGCGGCAACTTTGGCAAAACACAATATTGGTGACGCCTAAGTATAAACCATCATAAATATTTAAAAATAATAATGCATTTTATACTATCACATCTTACCTGTCATACCCGCATTGCTGTTTAAGTTTTTCGAAATACTGATTACAGTATTTTCCAAAGTTGAGATTCTGCTCCTCATTCGTTTCACAACAGCTGCTGTGTCTTTTCTGAAGTCTTTAAATACTTTGCAAAGTAAGTTGTGCTTACGCTTGAGTTTACCACTTGTTAGCTTGAGTTTACTACTTTTTTGCTGGAGGTGTTCCATATCAAGCTATCAGATAAATTAATATTATTTACAAAAATTAAAAATAAAAATATTTATAATCATTTACCTCAACATTTCTATTCAAGTCGCGAAGAGCTTTTAGACAACTATGATCTGCGTAGTTATAAGCGAGGGTCCATGTATTACAAAGTTTACATTCGATTTCATCGTCATCACTGAACCCGCAAATATCTTCATGGCGTTCTAGTTCTACTACGTCTCCAGTAAATGGACAGGTGTTTACCGAATACCTGCACTTAATCTAATAACAAAAAAGATGAAATGTCAATATATGTTAAATAAAATTTATAAATATTGTTACTCACAATTAGATTCAAAGCCATTCCCTTTAATTGAGCACATTGCTCGGTTTCCATGACTTCAAATGTTGTACGGCAGCTAGGGCATGGATGCCGGAGGAATTGATTGTGAACTCGTTCCTCGTTGGTTCTCGCGATTCTCTGGTCCTCTCTTACTTCACCTGCTTTAACCCAATTAATTAAGCAATCATTGCAGATTCGATGAGGACATCTCACAAACTAATAAAATGAATAAGTGTTTATTAACATTAAATTATTTACTAAAAATATATCTCTTACCTTAATAGGGCTAAACATTATGTTGTAGCATATCGAGCACTCAAAATCTTTTTTGATTGGGTCACATCCAACAATGCGATCAACTGGCACTTTGGCCTTAATCATGGCTCGAGCAGTGACTGCCATTAATATTTCACTCATTATACACAATATTAGCAATACTTTTGTACAAACAAAAACAACAAACTGCACTGTTTGATAGATTTACAAAGAGTGTTTAAATTTGCTGAAACACATTGGGCTTTTATACCGGGTCTGAGCAGTATACTGGACCGCTATTTGCTGTTTAAGAAAGTTTGAGGTGGGGTTTAAGTTGCTTGAAGGAAATGCTGTTAGCAAATGCATTAAGAGTCTGTGTGAGTATAATAACACTTAGTTTAATTGCCAAACGAAAAGCTTTTAGTAATCAATAAATCTTTGTCAGGCATTGTTAGTGAATGCTTTTAGCAAATGTCTTAAAAGTTTGTGCGAATGTAATAAAACTTAGTTTAGCTTTCAAACAAAAAGCTTTAAATGAATAATAAATCTTTGTCAAGCATTGTTAGTGAATGCTTTTAGCAAATGCCTTTAAAGTTTGTGTGAGTGTAATAAAACTCAGTTTAGTTTTCAGATGAAAAGCTTTTAACAAGTAATAAATTTTTGTCAAGCATTGTTAGTGACTGCTTTTAGCAAATGCATTAAGAATATGTGTGAGTGTAATAAAGTTTAGTTTAGTTTTCAGACGAAAAGCTTTTAACAAGTAATATATCTTTGTCAAACATTAAAAGTTGTAAAATGCTATTTAGCGAATGATTTAAATGTTTGTGTGAGTATAATAAATAAGGGCCTTAGGTACAAACGAAAAACTTTTAACCAACAATAAATATTTGTTAATCATTGAAAGTAAAATGCTTTTAGCTAATGACTTAAAAGTTTGTGTGAGTATAATAAAAAAGAGCTTAAGTTTCAAACGAAAAGCTTTTAGATTACAATAAATAAATTTTTGTTAAGTTAAACGAATAAAGTGCTTTTAGCAAATGCATTAAGAGATGTCTATAGCACAATTGTTATCATGCGCAGTGCAAGTATTTTGGTATAAATATTTGGTGAAAATATATATTAACATCACTTATTCTTAAACATTCAAAGTGCAAAGTTAACGCTTGTATTCAACTAATATATAATGAATTCTTATTACGCTACCACCGTTAGTGATATCTCGTGGATCAATCACTTAAAAGCATTGGAATCTATGTGCACAGGCGTGTGTGACCGAAACGATGAGATCCAACCAGAAGAGAGCCAAGTAGAGCCGCAGCCGTCAACATCGGGACTTCAGCAGGTATTGCCTTCCGCACCCCCTCAAGAGCTGCTAAGTTTTTCGGATGAAGACTCACTCTCTTCATGGTCAGGAGATGAAGCCATTGCTCTCTCAACCATCAGTGCTCCATCAGAGGACATGGTGTATTTGGATACTCCGTTGGATCCATTCATTCTACTCGACAACAACAAAGGTGACATCAATGGCGACGACTATAAACCCTTTGGTGACAACGGTTGCTACAGTAAGTCTGAGACAGAGAAGGCAAAAAACGTCGACGGAGAAACAACTGAAGCACTGCCGCTTAATATAAGCAACACATCTATCAAAAAGATCTCTTTCAAAGATGTCGGTAATGCCAGCGTCTCAGAGTCAGACTCTGAATCAGACTCTGACGCAGACTCTGAATCAGATTCGGACTTTGATTCTAATGAGGAAATCGCTGGTCTACAACGCGATGTTATATTTTTAAAAGAAATGGCGGCACGTCTTCCCGCAATGGCTTCGCGCAAACGACCGCATGAGGACATTAGTATTCAAGATGGCGGTGATAAGCATCTCTGCCTTGAAATTCAAGCTCCTTCTGATTTTATTGGAACTCACAACATCCAGTCGTTGACTAATATGAATGTCTTTGGCTCTGTAGATAATTTCTATAATGTATTCAAAGTTGGGTCTAATGGTTTTCTTTTATATAAATTTAATTAACAAACATTTGTTGTTCTGATTTTATTGTAATTTCTAAACTTATTTCAATGTAATCCACTTATTAAAATAAAAATTTATTTTAACTTTAATTTTTGATTATATCATTTTATCATATACTATAGTAATAACTTATAATACATTAGCTTATAGCTACTGTACCACAAGTAACTTTTTTTGTAATTCTGTATTCTGCTCAATAACTTCACACTATATTTTTTAATTTAAGAAATTATTTATTTATCAAGTATAAAATGTTTATTTAATACAATTGTATTTTTTTATTTAAAAGTCAATTATTTCTTTAATTAAGTATTTATAATTTACAATTAATTTAAACCTGGGCCTCGATCTGGTCCGTCATCCCAAATATTATCTCTAATGCTGTACTCAGTTTCAGATCTAGGGGTGGGTTCTAACACTTCGAAGTCCTCCGAGTCGTCAACAGTATGGTCGGGCACATAATAGTCAACGGGCGGCGCCCTTGAAATAAGTCTCTCAGCGATGGGCTGGTGTTCAATGTCTTCAACGACTCTGCCTGTGAAGCGTATGTTACCATCGAATTGATGTGATGGGCCAGCCACGGGGATGATGTCTTCAACGACTATCAATGGCTCCGGTGGTATCTCCTAACACAGTTATATTAAGGTTAAAATAGTTAAAAGTCAACACAAAAGTTTTCGGTACTTACAATAGGCACAGCTATTACTGTAGTAACTAGAGGAAGCCTAGCTAAGTGTGGTGGTTTTGTTGTTGACAATTCTAGAGATGGTCTCACTAGTTGTCCTGTGTTTTTAGGTGGCGATACAACTTCGGCCGGATCGGTGGGCAGATGCATGTTCTGATTGACTTTTGGCCTCAGTATGATTTGATTCATATTGGGGCCAAATCTGCCGGCTTTGTCAAGAATCTCATCCACTATGTTATTCATATTACGCATATTGTACTCTTCTGCCTCCATATTATCTCTGAGATCAATGGCCTCTTCAACCCATATGGTGGACCGATCGCCGTAACTACAGTCCGGCGGAGTTCTCTCTTCGTAATCATTTGGGTCGTCCAGGCAAATTGGCAGGCAATCATACTGCATCTCTGGCGCATATTTAGGCACAGGCGTTGAGCAATGATAATAATGGAGGCCATCACTAAATCTTCTATAGTCGCGGTCAGTCAGTAGTTCCAGAAGATTGAAGTCGTCATCGAGTGATAGTGCTGTCATTTCACTGTCTACAATATCATCGTAACCATCGCTACATACCTCATATTCAGTTTCAATGTGATTCTATAGTCGCGGTCAGTCAGTAGTTCCAGAAGATTGAAGTCGTCATCGAGTGATAGTGCTGTCATTTCACTGTCTACAATATCATCGTAACCATCGCTACATACCTCATATTCAGTTTCAATGTGATCTAAATATGAGTCTGACTCGGGTAACGCATGTTTAATCGTCTCATTGAGCTGGTCTGACTCGGATAACTCATAATAAATCGGTTCACTGAGCTGTTCTGCCTCGGCCAAGTCATGCATAATCGAATTATTGAGCTGGTCTGGCTCAGGCAACTCAGACACAACATGTTCATTGAGTTCATTGTGAGATTCTATGTGAATTATATTATAAACTGTCTCGGATAACTCATGTACAATCGCCTCATTGAGCTGGTCTGGCTCAGGCAACTCATGCACAACCGGTTCAGTAACGTGGTCTGGCTCGGGTAATTCATTCACAACCGGCTCATTGATGTAGTCTGAATCAGATAACTCAATCAAAATCGGCAGATTGAGCTGGTCATACTCAGGGAACCCATGCACATTTGACTCATTGAGGTACTCTTCTAATTCGGAGCCAAAGTGATCGTAAATTGATTGGTCTGCCGTCTCATTTCTGCGCAACCAAATCCATATACTATCCATTTTAAACTTAGCGTTCGCTTTACGTATTATTGCATTGCGAGCCGTTAATTCTTCCCTTTGTTTGTTGCGCGCAATTATACGCAAAATTAATGAATCGTTCGATAGATCGAGATAAGAGAACGACTTTTTGCGCTGTGGTTCGCTGTCCGTCGACAACTCAATCACATCTAACGGTCGTTTCTTAGCTTTGGGAACGATTTCGTACTCTAACTCTTCTTCTGATTCAGACGTCAAATAATTGAACTGAGGCTTACTTTTCTTACGACGTTTGCGCTGAGGCTCTTCAGTAGTCGGCAGAGTGTTGGGTATCTCAACGGCAACTGGCGTAACTGAGTCGATTGATGTATCAGACAGTGGCTCAGGCGTTGGTTGACGGTGTTTAGATAGTTTGCCGGTACGGAACACAATACTCCGCTTGCTTTTAGTCGGCGATGGGACGAAGGAACTCTCCGATGAACTGTCAGTGAGTAGTTGCATTTGTGGTTTCATTTTACGGCAAACTTATACTTTCAATACAAAACACTATTTTCAAAATGTTTGTTTTTGCTTTTAGTCGGCGATGGGACGAAGGAACTCTCCGATGAACTGTCAGTGAGTAGTTGCATTTGTGGTTTCATTTTACGGCAAACTTATACTTTCAATACAAAACACTATTTTCAAAATGTTTGTTCAAAGTGATGTGAACACGTTAAGACAACTGAAAAAGTGATGATTTTGACTAGATTTTCTCCACTATTTATACTCTTTTGCAGAATTTCAAGAACTTTCTAGAAAGTCTTGTAGTATTCACAGTGCATTGATGTATTCCCTCTGACATCCCCCTCCCTCCGGTCATGGATTTTGCATTCGTATAGCATTTCAGTGCATTTTGGTCGATTCTTGGAAAAGGTCTCTGCATATGTTTTACATATTTTGACAGATATTTGACAGTTTTGACATAAATGCTTTTAATTACTATTTTAGTTAATTGCAATTAATATTGAAGTCGTAGGCGTTGTAATTACTGACACCTCTCTATACTATTTTTCTGCCATTCCATAGTAATATTTACTGCGCATGTGCGTGCTTGGATCGTTTTATCTCCGTTGTTCTGATAAATTGTGGTTACCTGATATGGTTACCGTATTGCGGTTTGTCCACTATTTGTGTCTAGTTTATATTCTTGACTACTTGAATTGAAAATATGAAAAATGAAAATGGTCATAACTTTTGATTGCCGCAACCGAACTACGATTTGAGCATATTTTTATGAGCATCTTTATTAATATGTTATCACAGGACTATCGTATCGGCCCCACCTATTCAAAAACCCGCGATTTTATTTTTCCCTCGGATACGGACTTCGTCCGTATCCCCCACCGCACCTCCCAATGCTATTTTTTCCCTGGTTCTTGATTTTTTGATTACTCTATTATGATCTACTCTTAAAGCTCATAAAAATTTACTTAACACATTTTTTTTAAATAATGTTTTTTAATTTTTTTAATGTCTTTTTCAGTTATTATTTTTATATTAACATCCTCTAATTAAATAAAAATACTAATTTATTATACTTCAGGATATTTTGCCTTAGGCTATACACTACCGTCTCTTCATTAGATGTGCAAAGATGTCTACTACGCATGTGCGTGCTTATATCGTTGCACCTCTACTAATATGCAATAAATGTCAAAACATTATCCCATATATGATATCAAATATTGTTTTATTTGCAAACATTTTGTTTAAATTAATTACTTTTTAACAAATTAATGATTTTAAAAACTAAAACTAATAAATAATTTTCAATACTTACAAAACAATTATAGTTATTATGAAATGTTGTGTTTTTCCAAAAGTTTATTACGAGGTTTTTAACGTTCAATAAATTCAATGCTGGCTCTTATCAGTTACACAATTAATTGTATTATAAAAAAATTAGTCAAACATTAAAACAGAAATATTTTCCTCTCATTTAATATAACAAAAAGAGAGTCGAAAAAAGACTGAAAATTTTAGTCACGAATGTATATTAGAGTAGAGAATAAAAAACAGGCAAAGAATACCAAAAATTAGTATTGCATTGAATTAGTGATGAGATGAAGCAATAATAATAATAAACACATAGACTAATAGATGAGCGCTAATACTATTAGCATATATTATACACTAAATTCATTACAATAACATTACGTTCGTTGTATAATACGGTGTATAATATATTGTATATTACTATTAGTTAAACAAATTTTTTTATTTCGTCGACAAAATACAAGTCCAAAGAAGCCTTTTTTGTACAGTATGTGTATTGTATGGGTTTGTTGTACGCGCTGTAAGAGCTCAACACAAACAGTGCTTTCAAAACAGTTTTTGTTCAAAAAAGCTAACTTTAAAGACGAGAAGAAGCGTCGAAACAAAACTTTTTTTTTTGCTCTCCAATACTGTTGACTGAGGAGTGAGTGTTGTGTGTGTTTTTTCAGTGCAATATTCCTGTGGCACTACTATTGCGATACAGAATCAATTGAATTCATGCCTACAAATACGGGTTATACCTCTCCTGTTGTGCGAAATACTGTATTTCCTCTCATGATATCACAGTCACACAAACAATGTATTACCAGATATTGTGGTATAAAAAAGCGATGCGACGACGCGCTCACCGATTCTCTCTCTCTCCCTCCCCTCCCTCTATCCCTCTTTCCCTTACATTATTATATTGTGTTGATTTTGAATACTATATTCTAATTTATCTAATAGTATGGGTGTGAGGTGAGATGAAGCAATAATAATAATAAACACATAGACTAATAGATGAGCGCTAATACTATTAGCATATATTATACACTAAATTCATTACAATAACATTACGTTCGTTGTATAATACGGTGTATAATATATAGTATATTACTATTAGTTAAACAAATTTTTTTTATTTCGTCGACAAAATACAAGTCCAAAGAAGCCTTTTTGTACAGTATGTGTATTGTATGGGTTTGTTGTACGCGCTGTAAGAGCTCAACACAAACAGAAAAGCAGTTTTTGTTCACAAAAAAAAGCTAACTTTAAAGACGAGAAGAAGCGTTGAAAACAAAACTTTTTTTTTCGCTCTCCAATACTGTTGACTGCGAGGAGTGACTGTTGTGTATAGTTTTTTCAGTGCAATATTCCTGTGGCACTACTATTGCGATACAGAATCAATTGAATCCATGCCTACAAATACGGGTTATACCTCTCCTGTTGTGCGAAATACTGTATTTCCTCTCATGATATCACAGTCGACACAAACAATGTATTACCAGATATTGTGGTATAAAAAAGCGATGCGACGACGCGCTCACCGATTCTCTCTCTCTCTCTCTCTCTCTCTCTCTCTCTCTCTCTCTCTCTCCAGTATTAATATATTAAATGTAATAAAACAGTTGAGTTGAGTCTGAGTTTATCCCTCACACCCATACTATTAGATAAATTAGAATATAGTATTCAAAATCAACACAAAATAATAATGTAAGGGAAAGAGGGATAGAGGGAGGGGAGGGAGAAAGAGAAATTCCCAGTAACCGTAACCCCCGGGCCAGCCATCATCACAACTCAAATACTCAGAGAGTAGTGAAAATGGGGATAAAATCAATTTTATTGGATCACTAAATATATGTAAAACTTTATACACAAATATTTTATAGACTTAAATGATTTAATATTAACAAAAAAGTCATGTTTCCCCCAAAACTCTCTCACTTTTGCAATGAAAAAAAGTATAATATATTTATTATCTGAGCTTAGAATTGATCGATGATTACCAGCAAAATATATATAAATTTATATCTGTATATAATATTGAATACAAATTTCGTGGAAAACAAGGAAATATCCATCAATGAATTTACCGGTTTTTTCTCTCGTTTTTCATACAATTTTTTCACTTTTCTATTAATATAATAACAATAGTTTAGTCCTCAATATTGTATCTAAATATCTATTTATACAATAAATTGTATGAATTTATATTAATATTTAATATATTATTAACGACTTTAATACTCATAATAGACGACGAGTTTCGGACATCAGTTTTTGAAGTGCAAGTCATTAAATGTGTATTTATTTTCCCTTTTTTCCTGTGTTTTTGTGTTTTGTTTCAAATATGATAATTATAATAAAAATATTCACGAATTGTTTGTCTAATAATTTTATATTTGTGTTAATTCTTGATTCGTTAGACATCAATGAATTTTAATACTTAATTATACATTTGTATAAAACCTTTTCATATAAATATAATTTTCTTGTTTTCTGTCTACAAATTATACGCAAATTATTTGCTCGAAAAGTTTCTACGAAATCAAAATACATTATATTAATAGCTATTATCAACGAATCTGATCTTAAATATTGAATTAGTAAATCATTTATTATTAACATTGGTGTCAATGATTGGATAATTGAGGCCTAAAGCCTGTAATCGCGCTGTAGTTTAGGACAACCGACTATTTAATTGAAGTTTGACTACAATTTTGTCAATTAGTTTTGTTTTTGTAATTT
Source organism: Medioppia subpectinata (assembly GCA_905368565.1). NCBI lineage: Eukaryota > Metazoa > Arthropoda > Arachnida > Sarcoptiformes > Oppiidae > Medioppia > Medioppia subpectinata. The sequence goes on along the minus strand of CAJPIZ010001081.1, from coordinate 656 downwards.
TGTTTTGTTTTCTGCGATTTGTGTGCAAATGTTTGTCTCATTGAGGATAATAAATATTAAGAGCAATAATCTCATGAATAATACAATAATTACTTTTCTGACATTCAATTCATTTACTTTTAATATACAAATAAATTTTATTTTTGCATTTAATGTAATATACTATTGAATTGCGGTTTAGTTTTTACACAATATAACTTTAAAATATATACACTTTGTGTTTCATACCGTATAATTGTATATATATTTTAATTCATTTAATGGTAATATTAATTGTCAATTTAGACACACAAATAGCGATCATTAGCTAATTTGTTAATTAATCCAAACATTATTTGCTACTTAAACGGCAAATCACACTCAAATGTATACTTCATGACATATAATGAACGCAAAAATGTTTTAAATGCCTGTGTTTTTCTCGCACCGCACCTCTCAGTCATATCATAGTAACCAAGAATTTAATCAACAAATAATACAACAGAATATTCCGCTAATTATGCCGTAAATGTGATGCTCACTATTGGACTCACAAATGAGTGACAACTCTATTACATAAAACGTTATCATTTATGTCGAGAATATTTATTAACTCAATAAATATACCGTTAAGAAAGTGCTGGAGTTTTGAAACTCTCTCTCTCTCTCTCTCTCTC
>CAJPIZ010001079.1:0-18666 GCA_905368565.1 Medioppia subpectinata | reverse complement strand
CTTCACTGTCATCGTTGGTATTGTTTTGGTTATTGTGTTTTCAAAGTACTTTCAGTCAAAAGTGATGTTTAGTGCGGGCGCGACCACAACAGTGCCATCCAATATGGGCTCTCCATTCCTGGCCGACACTCACACGCCTTCATTGAAAGGACACAGAGGTATGACATTTCATATTATCCTAAATTTAATGTTTTTCTAAAAAATAACTTGAAATGCATTCCCAATTAGCGTTGAACTACAGCCCAACACAACAGCAAACGCCTACCACTTCTACTCCACGGGTCGGACGACCGCTGTATTCAGTGCCCAATACATGAGTGCTTAAGTGCTTAACTACTGTACTATTGATGAGATTTGAGTAAATTATAATTATAATAAATTGTTTATATTTATATACTTTTTGATAGCAATCAACGATAGCTTGCATTTGTTTCAATTGCATTGCATTTCTATTAAACAAATTATTTGAATTAGTAATACATTATTAAGAGCTTAATTTACAAGACATTTCAATACACACTAACTGTTCTACTCTTCATAATGTGTTGAATTATTCTAATTATTATTAAATTAAATAATAAATTTTGTGATAATTTTTAAAGTTTAAAAAAAAAAATTCATAACTAATTTTATATAAAACAAGTAAATGTTTGATAAATGTTTGAATAGTGTTGGCACGTATTTGTCGTCAATAAATATGATGGTTATCTCCGATAATTGATTGTCAAAGTGTTTTTTGTTTACTTTTCCTAATCACTAAAAAAGTTTGTTTATAAAATTGTTGATCAAAATCGTTGCGCTTTATATAAACGATATCTGAAATGAAAACATATTTCGCTATTTGTGAGGAATATTCATCAAAAGTAATCTCAATCTCTATTATATTTATTTGATTTGAGTTTTGAGTTGTGTTTAATCGCGACGTCGACTGACTTTTTTGAAAGAAAAAGCACTTCTTTGAGGGACACATCCACTGATGTTTGGATTCCGTTATCGATGTCTTGTGTTTATCTCAAAACAAATTTATAGAATTAAATAAATGAATTGCAAATTGTTTACAAAAATTTAATACTGATTAGAAATATAACTCGCTTTATATGAAGACAAAACTTACAGTTAATTTCAATCTTGTGTTGAATTTCTTGTTATAAAAGTTATCTAAAATGATAAATACAAACACTTGTCTGACACAAACATATATGACAGACTTATGTGCTCTCTCTCTCTCTCTCTCTGGTAATCTGTTTTGAGGGGTAAACGCGATAAATGGCTTAAAATCAGGCCTCCGTCGGAACGGTTGCAAAGGTAGGTTCTCTCTCTCTCTCTCTCTCTCTCTCTCTCTCTCATTTCTAAATATAGATTCTTTTTATTTATATGTTTTTCGAAAATATTCGTAAATAAAGCGATTAATTCTTAAAGAGTTGTTTCGAAGATATTTGTGATAAAAAGAATTTATTGACTTTTGGGAGACAAAGATTTTTCATCTTTCGCTCACATATTATCTCTTTTTATGAGTTTTAGTATCAAAAAATGTGAGCAAATTATGAGTTTTCCATAAAAAATGCATTTCAATTGTGTGCTAATACTGACAAACTTATACATCAAACCCCTAAACGAATGAAACAAAATTTAATTTCGTTTCGGAATCGGAGATAAATTTTTCGCTCAATACTCGCATATAATATGAATGCAAACACGCCTTCACTAAAGCGTTGGGGCATAACATGGAAAGTGCTTTTCGGAAATGGTTTGCCTCTAAAAAACTTTATTTGCAACACATATAACATTGTATTTGAAAAATGCATAAAAACTTACAACTATTTTCACTATATTTTTTATGGCAATACTCACCAAAATAAAAGAATTCGTTTTATATATGAATATAAAAAATAGTGTATAAATATTTGAGACATTTATGACCCGTTGTGTGAATTTCATGTCAATTAATTAGTTTCTAGGACTGCATTCAAACTCCCCCTACCTTTGCAACCGTTCCGACGGAGGCCTGATTTTAAGCCATTTATCGCGTTTACCCCTCAAAACAGATTACCAGAGATCTTATAAAAGGTGTGAATTCTTGTGTATTTTGAAAATATTAATATCCAGTCATTTATCTTGTGTTTTAAATGCAAATATTATAACATAAATGTTATGTATTCTTGTAAAAAGTTTTGTGTATTCACTCGGTTTCATGATTTATACGGTTTAACACAATTCATATGAATGTCTTTGATTTCACGCTCTATTTCTACACGACTTCTACTAAACTAATAAATGTCTAAAAACTGTTTTTCTTTGTCGCCAATTATTTAAATTTAAATTCTCATCGATTTGTTTGCGTATAAACTCTAAACACAAACCAACAGTTAGAGTCCGATTGAGAATCGTATAGATTCTGGCGCTTAAGTCTATAAACCCGTACATAAATCAAAATGTTTTTAAAAAAATTTATTTCAATTTAATTGCAACGCAAAACGTACAGCAATTCATCAAAATATATTTAAACTAAAGCCTAAAAGTCATTATTGATGGCATAAAATATCAAACAATTGAATTATAAGTTTAACTGATGTCTGTCTTCAGGTGTTAGACTCGTTCTGCAACTTATAGTCTCTTCCAAAGAAAAAGTGATACAAAATTAAACTTTATTTTTGCAAAACTCATATTTATTACAACTCGTAATCTTTAAATTCATAGTCAAATAGTCGAATATTCTCTCTCTCTCTCTCTCTCTCTCTCTCTCACTTTCTCAATGTCTAAACTAAACTTATCTAAAAAAGTTCATATCATTTCGTTTTATTTCAAAATTGGATATAAAAGTTTAATTTCAATCATTTTATCACTTTATTATTGCCTATAATATAGACTTGATTTGAATTAATTTACATTTAGCTAAAAATAATTTATGATTGCCTTAAAAATTAGATTTTCAAACATTTTGCCCGTTTTTATGTAAGACTTTGACTTAAACTAATTGCATGTCTGACCACAAAAAAGTTTTATACAATTTGAGTCAATCAATTCACTTCTAGTTTATATATTGGTTATAAACACGACTTTATATGCACTTAAAAGTTAAAAGTTGCCAAAAACAGAGATAAAAGCAATTTTCAAGTATCAGATTTTGAGGCAATTTTTTGTTTGCAATAATTATTGCAATTATTGTTTAATTATAATTAGAGAGCATTTCATTATTCACTTTATAGAGAGCGAGTTGTTTACAATTGTATTGAAGACGAGTTTTGCTTCAAACCCATCTTAAAGATCATTATAAAAGTGATTAATTATGTTTTGTACACATTGTTTGAATCGATTTTATGACTTATAATTTGCACACTTTCTAAACACTGCAAACGAGCGGTTGATTGAAAACCATAACAATTTTTTCTCAACAAAAAAAACTTGCCTTCAATTTAATCCCTATTTTTATCAATTCTTTACTTGTTTTATGCTTTTAAAGCGAATGAGAGATGAATGAGAAATATACGAGAGATATATTATTTTAAAACTGAAATTAGTTTTTAAGTCCTAAAAACTTGTTTAATATGTATGGCATTGGTATTGAATTTGTGAAAAAGTTTGAAACTTGTGGCGAAAGTCTGTCCGTTTGTCACGCATTTAATAAATTATTGCTAAATATCTAAATATAATGCTATCATTCAAAACGCCTACGTATGGACTGATAGGCATTGATTGATGTGATGCTAACCTCTTAATGCTTACAACCATTTGTTACTTCCTATTCATATTAAGGCTATTATATAAGAAAAAAGATTGTCATTAGAATTGGATTTGACTCTAACTTATATTCAGTCTCTCTTTTTTTGATTACATCTTCAATGTCTTCAATAGCTATGAATAAATTGTTTGGTCGACCGTTTAAACTGATAAAAAGCCGCATAACATATGGACTCAAAATGCAATTTACAACTTTTTTTTTACAAAAAAAATAATCTATGATATAGTGAAGAAGAATAATAATAGTCAATGTCTGTAACCATATTCAATGTAAATAATATCTGATTTTTATCATATTTTATATAATATTTTGTTGTGAACGCCTTATAATGTACTCCTCTATACCTACTGTGTGTCGATGATTGCAGTTCGGGGCACAGTATTAGTGGTTTAGAAAGCAATATAAGTATGTATTAGTTGGGAAGTGTAGGAACTGTAGTCACCGATCACTGGGAGTCAGTAATAGAGAAATAGAGAGACAACTCGGATGACCAAAGGAGAGAACATCTGCGCCCAAAACATCACTTGCCGTTTGTGTGTCGACAAAATGAGCCAAATATTAATGCACTTAAAAATGTCAATACTTTGCTTTAGTAGACAATGCCATCGAATCTGCATATTCTGTGCATTTAATGCCACTTCAGACCTAAAATTGCTCGCTTTCCAGACCCTAGTGTTGTCTCAACAGTCTCTTTATGAATTTAATGATTAATTACCGCATCTTTTGTATTATTGTCTCTCATTCACAGTATATATAGATATTTAGCAATGGGTTGGCATAAGTGGCCAACTCTTGCCAATTGTGTCGACTCTAATCACTTGATTCTCTATCCCTTTTGGTTACCAATTAATTCATTTGCAGTGAAGAGTGCGCTCTGAGAAGGGAGAGTGAGAGAGGAAGTGATTGTAATGAGGGCTCGATTATAGCCTAACATTAACTTTGAAATCAAACTGTGCGATACATTACGGGCTAATAATATGATTAATTAATGCCTCGCTTTTACTAAATATCGAAACAAAAGAGCGAAGCTTTAGACATACAAACACATCATTTCTCTCAAATGCAATCACATTATCACTGATTATAATGACGAGAGGCCTGAGAGGGGGTATCAGTGCTCACACATCACTGCACTTCACTCTCATCTTTGAGTAAATATTTTTTACCTAAACTATAATCAGGCAGAGAGAGAGAGAGAGAGAGAGAGAGAGATTGGAGAGATGGAGGGGAGAGTATTTGAGTGTTGATTGGATTTGAACAGCGATGCGATTATCTAATAATCAATACAAGCGTAGGAGAGATAATGTATTAAAGAATATATTGCACTCAAATATAGTATTGAATATTGAGTATTGCAAACACAATCGAAAAACCATTCATCAAATTGTATGCATTAATCTTAGCCACAGAGCAGTCGACACCGACTTTGCAGATGAAATGTATTTACTTTTGGCAATCATTAGTTAAACGGTGACATCAACTCACACAACAGTAAGTATATAATACACACAATCACACATCACAACGCTCTCTCTCTCTCTCTCTCTCTCTCTCTCATCTTTGTTTCATTGTCTGTCACACATAAATAATAGTGTGTTTTAAACATTTGCACTTTTATTATATATTAAATTAGTGTATACTATGAGTGAATGAATGCCTTAAACTGTCGTTAGATAACAGTTGACACGAATCGTGAATTTGTTGTATTCGTTGTATTTATAACAATATTTTTGAATATAAAACACAACTGAATGGAAAGTTAGGACAAAATGTAGGGCTAATAACAGCTATAAATGTGATGAGGAGGACGTGCACCACAATTATGACCGCTTCAGACCCCCAGAGATTGTACTTTTAGCGGATCAGAAGAGAGGGACTGAGAGTATGAGAAGGCATTGAAAACAGTGAAGGAATACAAAGCAAAAACATTTTAAGTGAGTTAATAGTTGGTGTAGTCATACATTTAGTGCCATAATTTAGAGATAAAACCATTCATTTTTGACATTTTATAAGTAGACCATTGAAGAGATGTGTCTCTCAAATGGCACTCGTATTGTCACATGAATTACTGCTCAAATTTGAAATGACCACACATTAAAAACGGCATTCATTTCTACTTTAAAATAGAGAATAGGAACAGAGAATAGACGAGAATTCCTGAGAAATATAAGTGCTCTCATAAAATGTTGGGTAATGTTGAGTGCGTTCATGCATTGCCACAACTAATATGATATAACAGTATTTCTACACATTTTATGGCAAAAGTATATAAAAAATGTATTCTATCTCTTAAGAAGAGATGAGACACTTATAGATAAGGGACAGACAGATGGGATGAGATGGGGATATGTGTGATGGGATGTGAGCATAAGTTTTAATATGCTATGCCTTGCGAAACGGATTTCAACAAAATGATGCATAAAATGCAATTGCAATTCAAATATTTTCTGTATGTTTGATGTTATTTAACACAAACGGCTCTCAACTTATCCTTGGCTCAAATTTGGACAACTTTTCCACACATTTATTCAATTCATTTATCCAAATATGTGTTCAAACAACTAATTTAACACAAAAAGAAAATTAATGAGTATTTATTTCAACCATTATTTCCAATTCTGTTGACATCAAGAATCGCTTGAATAAACAAAAATTATGGTTTAATATAATTATTAGTTTTTAATTTTGTGATCAAATAAAATCTGTTTTCTTGAGTTGAGATTTAAAGGCGACGACAACGAGAGCTGCAGTTATTTTGACAAATAAAAGAAGTCATATGTTTGAAGACCAAAGAGTGGGGAAAACATCAAACAAAAAATATAACGGAGTCTTGATTTGGATTCAAACGGAGCTCAGATTTGGGCTTATATAACCCTCTTGCCTCTCTCTCTCTCTCTCTCTCTCGCTCTCTCATACTGTACTGACATGAACAGAATAATACTTTTCATCATCTGGTTTTTGCTTTAATGCTAGCTTTGAATAACTAAATGCATTGTATTTATTGAAAATAGTTTCACTCAAACCCTAAACAATTAAATTATTGTTTATCTAAAAGATTGTATTTTCTAAACCAAGAGTTTTATAACTCAAACATAAAATTAATTACTTTTTATATGAAGTTTATCTAACGTTATGTCTTAAAAAAGAGTCTTTTAATAAACGAGTTTTGGCTCAACAATTAAGCTGTAAATCTTCGAAGAGATTGTTTACTGTTTCGGAGGAAAAAAACTTTATTTTTAATGAAAGTTAAGTAGAAGTCAGTGTAGTTTTCATGTCGTTATAGACAGCCTATCGTATTATACAAGTGCTGTCTATACAGTATTGGTTTGTATGGTATAAGCGTTTGGGCAACAAATATATCATCGCATTAGGGATTCACAAGTGATGTCATGTACTCTAACTCCCAAACCAGCGAACCCTCGGGCATAACAATCATAATGTAATTATTATATGAATGCCTTATTATATATGCTATTGATTGATAGATTATAATTGTCGTAACAATTAAGTTACTACTAATCACACATTTGTTTCTATAGATATTACCGTATATTTAAATTAATTAACAAAATTTGTATTAATTAACAAAACCTAATGTTGAGTATAGGAGTAAACCAAATGATTGCGACAAATGATAAAAACCAAGACATCGGCGAATGACTGGTAAACGGAAGGGTATTATTATAGCGTCAATGAGAGGTGAAAATACCTTTTAAACGCAAACGACTGAAATGTGTTTATAATAAGTGATATTTTTGAAGCAAATCGGTGTGAATATTAGACTATTGTCTGTATTGTCAGGATTTAGAGTATCGTTAATACGGAGATTACGTGCAAACAGTGCGTAAACATTAGCAACACATCAATAAATACGATTGAATTGTTTAAAGAAAAACTTTATTTTATTTCATTATATAATTCAAAACTTAAAAAACATTAGAAAAAGTTTTGTCAAAAAAGAGACCTTTCCATCAAATATTCATTAATTTTTATATAATGTAATAGAAATACATTAAAATAGAGTTCATAATACGAATGAAACCCATATTTTACATTTTTCTTATAATATTCTTTATATAATATTCATAAATATTTTTATTACAATAGTTTTAATCGTAATTACAATAAGTATACTAAACGCCAACCTTATAATGAGCTCAGATTATGTCGTCTGAAGTCAACTGAAAGTGTTTTACAGAGAGTTTAAGAGAAAAGAAGAAATATTCTTTGCATATACTCTATGTATAAGTCATACAAGTATTGCTTTAATGGCTTGTAATTAAAAAGTCATATTTTTTTACTTAAAAGTCACTTTTAATGGCATGAAGTTTATTGAAATGAGCTGTTAATGCTTTGAATGTGAGTTAACTTTGACTGATTGCTCGCATTTTAGATCACATTATTTTCTGAGATCACATCAAAATGTGTTAAATGTTTGTCCATTTATATTATGTTATTTTTGCGCTCTTTTGCCAATCGTTTTCACATAATTCCTGCTCTATATATAACTTTTTAAAGTAATTTTTCCAATACATTGGGGTTTCATATTGTGTGCCCAAACGGAGAAGTAAAGAGCATAACATCAATAAATGTACATTTCTATCAAATATTGTTTATATTTTGTTTGCGTTGATTGGAAATGTTGTGTAATGTTTTGTATGTGTTGTTAAGTGATGAGAGTTTTCTTAATTTTGATGTTAGAATTGAGCTTTAATTTCAAAGATTGACGACTGACTGCCAGAAAGCATCCAAAAGTCAGAAAACAATTTGAAATATTTGTTGTAATGATTAGAGAAAACAGTGAAAATCATACGATTCCTCTCAATTAGACTCTTGAAAGCCGTCGACTCTCTTCACTGTAACTCAACTGTTATAATAATAGCAAACGATTTTTGACAAAAATTTAGTCTTGATTTCTATTGCTTAGCAATCATTAGTCGATTGTTTACTAACAAAATCTAATTTTAATCAAAATTCTTCAAATATTTCATAAGAATTGCGTTAAAAGTCCGCTGAACTTCTGTAATAATAACTTAAATGAAATTAATTTAATGACTCGCATATGAAATTCAATTATAGAACCAATTTTTTAACATTTGAAAGACAATTGGTGTGAGAGATATACAATATGATATATAATTATTATAATAATATTATAAGGCATTAACAGCTCTAATACTTATATTCTACATTTGAAAACCAATTATGGCTTATATTTGATATATTTTATCAAAGATTTTGATGAAAAATAAGATTAATTTAAATGATTTATATATAATATAATAAATTTAAATTTACTTTATATAATAATAAAAAAAATGTTTGAAAGTATCATAAAATATTTGTTTCACAACAGAATTGATGACTATTTTATAAAATACATTGAGTTCTCAAATGGGACTCAATTTTAAAAATGTGTTTCTGTCTGAGAAGTGAGACAATGAGATGACACTTATCTTAACTAAAATAACTTTATATAAAAAGCAATTCTTTGGTCAAATGTGAGGCAGAGATGTATGGCTTCACTCTTCCGGTGCATCGTTTGTTGAGAAACTTCTGAACCGACCGTTCAGACCATTCAGACCGTTGTGTCGCACGTTATGCGACCGAAAGCGAGACGATAGCGATCGCCGCGACAGTCGTAGGGATGCCAACACATTGCCTACCATTCCGTTCAATCCAAACCCTCTGTTTGATACCATCTGTAATACAAGTCATAATGAGAACCGACGAACTCTTTTGCCATTGTTTTTAATGTCTTTGCAAAATATGAATAATAAAGTCATGCTTTAAGATATGAGACAAACAGTAGTTTTGTTAACATTTATTGTCAAAGAAATTCATTGTCTTCGACACTAATGACTGATTAATGCATATTAAGAAAGTATAAATGGATGTCCAAAAACATCATTTATTAAACATTACGAGTAATTTACAATAATTACTGTTTATTGTTTGAAACTATAATTTATATATGATTTGAATGCAGTGTATCTGTATGTGAGCTAATGGACGGCCGACACGTGCAGAATGGGGGCCAATGGGGGACTGGTCTAAGACGATGAGCGCTGGACTCGGGTGTGACTGGTGTTGGGTTTCGCCGAGACTCGAGTGGTCGGTGTTTGAAACCTAATGCCAAACACGATCACAGTTTGAGTCTCTAATTAGGCTTTGGTTAGCGCTTGGATTCGGTGGCCCTTCACTGGATGTGCTCCCAAATGATGAATATGTGTTCTTACATACAGTGGTAAGTTCAGGGACAGCACATCTCTGGCCCTATGCTGTGGCTCATGATATTGGGTGGAGGACTGCACCACTCAATGACTGCAACACCACAGAGAGACTGGAGATCCGATCAAATAATATAAGACATATGCTTGCAATCAGACAAGAAAAGAGAGCCAAAAGAGAGGGAACCCTTACGACAGCTTCTGACGTCATTCCCGGGCCACCGTTTTTTCACTGCAGCTCACTCTGCCTCTCTCTCTCTCTCTCCCTCCCTCCCTCTCTCGACTCGTGCAACTTTCATCAATGTTGGAGAGAAACGTTTTACTAGTGATGCGATCAACAACTTATAGCTACTATCAGAAGGGAAGGCAACGGAACGGGAACTGTAAGGGAAGGCAGCGCTCGGAGGGGAGGGAATCAGTTATTGTGCCTCTAATGCATCGAATAATATATGTATATATGTATGAGTTGTCTGATTCTTGTTATTCTACCCCTGGATCCCACTCTTATACGGTTCCCCTCATTGTATATGCCTTTCCCGGACCGGAGTGTGGTATAGAGGGTGGCATAGAGTGTGAGTTGTGGAGGAGAGCCCTCACCAAAGGTTATCCAAGGTTTGACTACTTCTGAACACTTCAATTATAGAGAGGCAAAGGTAGCACACATTCAGCACATATTCACAGCTAATCTCAACCAAACGCTTACGAATTAAACTCTCATTTGAAGCGATTCTTTGCCTAAAAAGCATTAACACAATGCAAACCATAGACTTCTAGACAAACACATATACAGACAACAAACACATATTAAATCATATATCAAAACGTATAACATTTGTATTATTTTTATCAAAACATAAATCTATATAACTATACAATTGCAGGTGTTTTCCTGTCAAACCTCTTCCATAACATCTATCGGAAGAGTGTTTCACATCTTTTCAGACTTTTCAATAAAATTATATATATTTCGCACAAAACTTTTTTTGTTATATGCCTTTAATAAGGGAGACACAGAACTCTTATGTATTGCTAATAATAACGGCTATAATTTATTTGATGTATAATTTCAATCGCCAGAAGAGTTTTGCTTTTTTCATCGTATAATATAAACATTCTCACAATTCTCAGGCACTCTATGTTTGTGTCTCTCATCCCTACTGTATATTCAATTCTTCTATTAATAAAACAAATCAATGTTACGATTCTTTCCCACAGAATGTCATTTTTGTGAGCCTTATATATATTTCGTTAAATTGTTAATTAGGGCTTATTTTCCTAAAAATTTGTTTCACTTTTGACACAAAAAAAGATTTCAGTCTAAGTGTTGAATAAAAAAGTGCATTCGCTGTGCACTCATCTGTACTATTCATATACACAATATTTTTTATGGCATAAAAATGCATGCATTCAATGAATTTTGGTGATGGGATGAGAGGAGATGTCTAACGCAATGCAAAGCTTACATCTGTTAAGTTGTCGTAAGTTTTATTTAACGCCTATTTTATAAGTTTTGAGCTCAAAGTTAAACAAATTGTGAGCAATAGAGAGATGATCAGTGAAGCGATGGTGCGATTGGAGTACACTATACGCCGCAAAAGAGGTTTAATTGGGGACTTAATTGCAATCTTTGCTTTTGTTGTGTAATTATTTGTTTTAAAATCACACAAAAGCCTTCACCACATAAATCACATTCAATGAAGAGTTTACGAGCAAAAGACGAATAGAGATAACATCAGTGAGAGAGACATGATATCGGTGTACAAAAAGCGTTAACAAAACACAACTTAACTTAATTTCCTCTCCTAATGAATATCTAAGGCATACCTCAAAGTTTTGTTGGGTATTAACGGGTATTGTTGGCAAAAATGGGTGTATTTTTAGTTATTTAGCTATTGAAAGGCACGCCAGCCTTTGGTCACGCATTCCGGGCCTTATGAGAGAAATTGTTTTAAAAAGTTTTGGTGTCTTTTATGTCTTTATTCACTCACTCTTTTGCCTCTTATCTACTCTTCTCTCTTATGACTTGAAATTTCTATTTTTAGACATTTATCCCAATAGTGTTCCAGATGTACGAGAAATGTATGCAACACTTCTTGACAGTCAAAAGTTATAAACGTCTCCCAATATTGGCTTTTAGTTCAAACTAATGATCAAAAGCTTTGCTCAGCCATTACTTACGCCTAAATCACAACCTTTGATGCAATGATTAAATGCAGCGAAAAAGAGATTTTGCACCAAAAAAGTAAATTATTTCCTTAAAAACATTGCACTCAAAAAGTTAGTTAAAAATATAAAATATGGCCCACAAGTGGTTTTAGTGTCGATTTCATAAACAAACACATCTTTTAATTGAGTTTCACTTTAAACCCCAAAAATGAAACTCATTTTTGGAGTATTTGAGCGCATTTTAAGTGCATTTTAATAGCAAATGAGTGAAACTCTATTACCGTTTTGCAAGACTTTATTATTCAATTAGAGCCCAAAAAGAAGACTATTTCACAAACATAACGATAAAAAGCAAAGATATATTTCATACCATTCTTGGTGTTGAGATCAAAAACTCTTCGCTGATTTGCCTCAAACCGATTCCCACAGATCTGATGGTCTCGGCATCGATTGGCAAACTGACAGAGACGGCACGTCGGGCCGGATTGTGACCATTGGTCGCTCGCATCCGCACCTCAACGTTGACCACATCGGGCAACGGCTGGCGATTGCGATGGTTTGCATTGTGGCGAACATTCACTTCACTCGAGTCGACCGCCTCTCCAGAGCTCATCCCTGGGCTCGAGAACACTGACGACCCAATTGATGGCACGGATCCCATGGCTGGCAGTTCTAATTCTTGTGTTGAGTTCATGCCTTTGAAAGTGCAATAATTTATCCATTAATACAAAAGTAAAAGTTTTTTCAGACAATAATAACTAATGACATTATAAATAAGTGTTTGACTCCTTTTCTGCATTAATAGTTTGTGTAATAAAAAATTTATTTATGTATTAGTGCTTAAAAGGGAGTCATTTTGGGAGCAATAAATATAGCGCCGAACATATATTCGCTAATAATATATACAATATTTTCCAACATTTATATTGTTTTTTTATTTGAGAAACCAATAGAACAATGAAATGCATATCTAATGTGCTTTTCTCTCATGGCATCAAATGATTGGCTTTGAGGCTATTATTATATTTGGATCATTCAATTGTATCATCAAAAATAGCCTTTCATTTTGAGTAGTAATGAAATTGTGTCTCAGCTTTTAGTGCCCGACAAAGTATTAAAGACATATACAGTAACAATATATCCAAATACAAAATATATACGACAGTAGAGAAAACGATAATAACTTTTTATATAATATAATCAAAAATAATGTTTGATTCTTAACGCACAGAATTGTATGATTCAAAAGACACAACATTTTGTCGTTAATAATAAACCGAAAGAGAAATTATAGTCAATTACAGTCATCGCAATCATGAGTGATGAGTGAAAAGCATATGTTATTCGTGTTTAAACTGAAGTTCTGGTCCTCATATTCACATTCATTGGGTTTTGCTTATCATTCAATACACTCTTTGGTCTCATAAAAAGAGACCGTAAATGAAATGAAGTGCTTAAAGGAAATATAGATATGAGAGAGTATTGTATGCATAAGTATAATACAAATCTCGACTATCTATGCGTCCAACTGTTATAAAGAGTAATAATTTCTTTTCGCTCGATTCGCGTCCCTTTCGTACAAATTTGAATTTATTATAACTTTTCGAGACTCAGAGCTGACATCAATTGAGTAGAAGAGACCGTAAATCAGATGTTTATAGTGTTTGTGGTGTTTCAGCAAACAGTAGTAAAACTGTGGCCAACATTACAACAGCACACAAGTCGACAGACTTGGGCTTCAGCACCAAAAGGCAACCCAAATGTGGTTATTTTGCCCTCTATTATGATTAGCCAACTCTGCTTTCATGCATATTCTCCTCATTTAATGGCTAATAAAAGATTTCCTATCTTTCAAACAAAATCATATTCTATTAAATGTTTGCAAAGTTTTTGAACACAGATTTAATGGCTTTTGTGATCATCGTATTCATCGTCGTCTCACACAATCAATCGACTCTTTGATGCAATACTTATATATACACTGTTTCTCCACTTTTCACGCTTTAGTAAACTCCCACTCATTCCCTGTTCTCCCGGTTCTCTGCTTTCCTTTTTTATCGATAATATATTTGTTTTTGTGATTTTTTTGGTGAAAAACTTTCAAAACATATTATCAACAGTTAGTTATTATACGATTCAAGTTTTAAATTACGGACAAAACTATTGCAATTCTGACCATCACTAGTGATGGCCATTAAATTCTATGTTCTATACCTGACATGCATTGAGAGAATGATTGTGTGAGAGGGAGAAAGAGGGAGAAAGAGAGTGAGTGAGTGAGAGAGAGAGAGAGAGAGAGAGGAGAGAGAGATAGCCATCAAAAATGATTTGAAGCTAAAGTTTATTCAATAGAGTGGTGTAAGTCATAGACGGACTGAAGTGAAGCTAATGTTAAAAATTTTATGAGAACCCATATATTTCTTCTCTCATCTTATATAATATGACAGCAAAGGTCTACTCCGACCCCAAGTCCTGGACATCATAATCGTTAGTTTGTGTAATGAAAAGCGCGAAACTGTTATGATTATCGTTTTGAAGTTACGGCTAAACATATCGCCGACACAAAAGAGTCATACAATACTTATTTCCGTCAAAAATGGTTCAGAATTATAAAAAGTAAAAAACGATTCCTTCAAATCAATAGCGCTTTATATTTGATAATTCTGTGAAAATATAATATAGTTTGCATATAAACAACGAGATTGGGAATTGAGGGCCAGTTATAGTGAACAGTTTTGGGCCATTTTTTTGTCTACTTTTTTCCCTTTAGTGCTAGAGTTTAGGGTTTATTGAACTTATGATTATTAGTCGAGCCGTCAGAAAGCAGAACCACTTTTCATATGAGGAATACATTAAATAAGTCGATACGAGTGTATGTATTAATAAAGTTAGTGTTCGTATGGGGTTTGTATGCCTGGCCAATGCTGGCCTAACATTTGCCACCCTATAATCTATTAGCTATCACTTGCATCAATTACATTGGCATCAAGTGTCTGTCCGGCCCTAACGCAGTGCTCACATCACAAACTCTCATCTTTTCTTACTTTTATATAATATTAATCCATCTGAAGGTCAACTCCAGTCTTAATACACAGAGTTATAGATTTGACAACTTTTACGGTTATTTGGGAGGGGTTTCCATGAATTAAGTTCGTGTATCAGAGCATACAATATATACATTGAATATATGTTTTAAAAGCAAATCGACATCAAAACCAGTTTATAGTTTTAGACATTCAAACATTGGGAAGAAATAAGTGGCGAATCATATAAATAGAAATTATATCTTTAGAATTGAGGAGCACTTCGGGGTCATTAAAGGGTCACAACAGGTATATGAACACAGACTGACTGACTGATGATATTACATGTATTGTTGTTTTCAATACTACTAATACTACTACCAGTGCTTCACTGTCTGTCTATTACACAACACAAGCCATCCCTTCACTCAAACCCTCACTCAATGGTCACGTAGTCTAACATAGATTTTATTAAAGTGTCTGAAAATTGCCTCAAAACTTATTGTATGAAAAGAGCATAACGTCTGCTATAATAGAAATAATACGTGAAAAACTGATTACTATTGAATCACAAATTGCTTGGGCTCTCAGTTCACAGCGAATCTCTTATATAAACTTTATTTTTATATTTATAAATCTAATTCATGGGCATAACTAACACTTTATTCTGGGTATTCAACAATTGTTTCTTCAATATTATTACCTCAAAAAAGTTGCAATAAATTAGATTTATTAGAGGATATGCGAGAGACGGTGCAGATCACTGATGGGACACGCATTTCAGTCATTAGATTTATATATGAATAGACAATATAAGGCAAACGATGGTAAACGAGTCATTGTGGGCATAGAATATGCCGTAACCGATAGACCAGTCATTATATACACATTGAAAGCGAAAACTTTTGCAAATTTTACGCAAAAAGTAAGTTTGCAAACAAAAAATCTATGTTATCATGTGATTCATCTCATATCTAATTACTTCTTTAGTTATTTTCTTTTTTATATGAGTTCTGAACACAGATTTCAATTGAATTCAATTCCCGGATGAACTCAAATGAGAATAGCATTAGTGATAGTAATGCAGATTTTGTCGAAGGATTCGCCACTAGAATACTGTTTTGTTAGAGAAGTATATTATGTTGTGTTATATTAGCTATACATTAACCAAATCAATGCGAGTCACTAAATGTCATTTGTCATTGCAATTCATTTTTCATTTCACAAAAAAACTTATTCTCTCTCTCTCTCTCTCTCTCTCTCTCTCCTCTATAAGGCACGGACTCGACAGGCTTTCCTCCCTCCCTCTCCTGTTATGCAAAGTCTTAAACAAAATCATAGATCAATTCTCAAATTTGTTTCCTACTATACATTTAGCAAATTTAATGCACCCAAAGTTTGGTCACCAAAAAAGTATAGTTTACTTTATATTATACAAGAATCGCACAGAAAAGCCATTTATGTATAAATATTTGCTTCTAAAACATTGTTTGTTTGCCTAAACTATAACTCTAATGACTTATTGTTAAAAGAGTATTAAATTTTGAAAGTCATAATCTTTTTGATGCTTCAGTTCGAGTGCACAACAACTTTGCAGACAATAATAATAAAGTTTTGTTTTTTAAATCCAATTCTCTTTATCTTAATGTCATCTGTAATTTAGTGCTGATTTTCAGTCAATACACCAAAAAAATCGGAAAATTTTGGAAAATTAAATAAAAATTTAATCTGAAAAGTAGTTGAAAACGAGAAGTGCAGACAAAATATAAGTCTAATAATTGTTTTATCTTTTTAAGTGAGAAAAAGCAATGACATTGACTTGTATTATAAGTGCTGTTCGACAGTAGAGTTTGTGAGTTAAAAGTGAACCCAATATTGATATGAAAGACAATGCCTGCGGCCGAACGTGTTTGTGGCACAAGTGAGCATCCATTACATCCATTCCCACTTTTCCTTCCCATCCTAACCAATACTGATAAGTCCAGAGCTAACACTCCTCACCAGATATTGTATACACTATGCTATAAGAATTGACTAATAGAGTGAAGGTCTCTCTCTCTCTCTCTCTCTCTCTCTCTCCATATCAGACAATATTAGAGTATTACTGCTGACAGTAATCACAACTACCACTGCTTTGGAGCAGAGAGAGAGAGAGAGAGAGAGAGAGAGAATACAGAATATATTAGTTATTTTAGTAGATATAGAGCTAAAAAGTTGCTAATAAGTGGAAAGATTGGGTTTTGTCAATAAACTTTTGGTTTGGTATCAAAACAATATTTGAATGTTGAATGCAATGTAGAATACTATGGGATTGTATGGGATGTTGCGTTCAATACAACATTGCATTGCATTTTGCAGATCGAGTCCAAAATCCAAATGATTTGCAGCTGTACTTCACTAATACAGTACATCATATTCAGAGGCAATTCGGATAACATATACTGTTTTGCATACATATAACATATTTTGTTTTATATTTGGCTCTCCATGTGTAACAGTTCTGCAGTGATGTGGTATTGTTAGTGTTATCACAATTGTCACTGTTATGATGTGATGCGACCATCACATCGCACATCATCGCCCGGTTTACCCCTCGCCCCCACCCTTTCACCCCCTCATCAATACTGTGGTCCAGTTTTGTTGCGTAACTGTAGGCAAAGTCTGGTTTGCGATGGTCTACGAGTTGATAGTATAGCATAGGGTTGTGTCGCGTGTCTGAACAAGTTTTCCAGTTTAGCTGTAATGATAAGGGGATGAGCGCATAGTAAATGCATATTAAGGGCTAATATCGAGCAAATCGTGGCAATGATGGCACTGACAGAGGGAACGGCTGGGACGGCAATGAACGGAGCCGTACAAACCCGATAACCTTGGTTTGCAATATAAAAAAGTTTTACTTAACTTTTTTTTGCAGCACTTCTGTCAGACGGGTTTGTGAACATAACGACATCAAAATCTATACAATATATAGTGTTTGTAGTGTTCGTATACTTTTAGAGAGAGGTTCGTCTCGTAAATCATAACATAGAGTTAACACTAGTATAGCATTGCATCGATTCAAAAGGGAATGAACTAACATAAGGTCATGAGGTTGTCCGGGACCTGAGCTGTGCTGAGCTGTGGTGATGCCAGGCCTGGCCCGACCCGTCCCAGCCCAGGTGCGATCACATCCATCTCCCAAATGCGATGTGTTAAAGCTTGAGCAACGGGACTTTCTTCCTCTCTCTCTCTCTCTCTCTCTCTCTCTCTCTCTTCTATTGCAATTCTGACCATCACTAGTGATGGCCATTAAATTCTATGTTCTATACCTGACATGCATTGAGAGAATGATTGTGTGAGAGGGAGAAAGAGGGAGAAAGAGAGTGAGTGAGTGAGAGAGAGGAGAGAGATAGCCATCAAAAATGATTTGAAGCTAAAGTTTATTCAATAGAGTGGTGTAAGTCATAGACGGACTGAAGTGAAGCTAATGTTAAAAATTTTATGAGAACCCATATATTTCTTCTCTCAT
>CAJPIZ010001077.1:0-18671 GCA_905368565.1 Medioppia subpectinata | reverse complement strand
CCTATAATGAACACTTTTGTCGTGCAACTGGCCGTTCATTATGGAGAAGTTGCACTGTATACGTATGTTGTTGTATATCAAATGCACTGTAAATTTAACGAAGTTAATATCCACAAGTTTATATCGTTGAATTAAATGCAGTAATATTGTATTCCTGAGTCTTATTAACTCTAATTTATTGTATTTCTGTGTACTTTGACATTAGATTTACAATAAATTAATTTTGTTGTCAATATCGTATGCTATTTATGCAATAAATTTAATTTATATAAATTAATATTGATGTTGATATAGCAGAATACACAAAAATATATTTAATATTTTGAAATATACGGAATTAATTTGCCTTGAAAATTAATTGAAATGTTTACTAAATAGGAGTTTTCCAATTAATCAATATTGTTATTTTCTATTAATATTTATAAATAGCTTGTGTTATTAAAAGTAATTAAATAAACATATTTGAATATACATGTATTAGCTCATTTAAATATCAATTAACATATTCTAATATTTTTTTATACATTTGTATTGTACGGCACAGAAATCTTTTAACCTAAATAATAACTGTTATTATTAATAATAAAATAATTTTATATTTGGTTAAAATAAATTGTTTTGTTTTTATATTAAACAGTTATTATTCATTATTTATCGTAAATATCGTTCATTATTTTCATTGTTTTGTTGTAATTACATATTTAATATAAACAATATTAAATTGTCAAATAAATTAATGCATAATGGTAAATATCAGTATAATAATAATAATAATTAATTGTTATTTAACTTGCAAATACAAGTATTTATAAGCCAAATTTAAAAATTCTAATAATATTATGGAAATACAATTTTACAGATAACATAGTTTATTAGTAATAATCAAAGCATCGTAAAATAGTTGTTTATTAGATACAAAATAGTTACTATAATAGTTAGTAAAAAGGGGTCAAATAGTTGCTTAAATAGTTGTTTATTTTTGATAAAATCTTGATAGTTTTAGTTGATATAGCAGTTTGTGTTTGCAAATAAATGAATGTATATGCTAAATTTAATATTTGAAATATTTAATATATCATTAGGAAAAACAAGATCCTATCGTTAACTATTGTCTAAACTTAGTATAGCTTTTAATTAATTAAAACATGTTCTGACATTATTAATTATTATATTCCTTAAAAATATTATTACTTTAAATACATAATTATAGGGGTCAAAACCTTCAAACGGCCACAGACACTGAGATAAACCATAAATAGTCTGAGCCATCGCTGGGCAGGGCGAGCATAATGGTGCATTTGCTCGCACTATAGAGCAACATACTTTCTAATCGGTGTATCATTATCTTAATGCACTCAAATATGCCGTTATCAAATAAATGGAGTGGTGGGATGTATTATGTGTTGTGTTTTGTAAACAAATGTACTGGCATTTGTGACTAATGTGTAAAAGTACACAACAAATAATGTTTAGTTAGAAACTAAAATTAAAGCTTTTTAGTGAAAGATGCCCAGTACTGGTCTGAGCTAATGCCAAAAGATTTTATAAGTTAAATGCTTCCAAGCTTATTAAAAATGGTCACATATTTAACTATATCCACAGAAAAAAGCATTTTAAACAAATTATTACCATTAGCCATAGGATACAATTACTCCCATGTTAAAGTATTACACATGCATCACCTGGGATCCTATGTTCTTTCCTGTAGAGTGGGGCAGGGGAAGTGGCAAAACGATTTCATAAACATTATTATTAAAAATTGTGGTTAAAAATGAAATACAATTTAATTATAAAATACAATCATAATTTTCTATGTACCGTATGATGCCGCATATAGTTAAATGCAATTATAAGTGAATTTTACAGATTTTGCATGTCATAAAATCTACCGCAATTATATTCGGATATAGTTGCACCCCTTGTGTAAAAATTACATATAATTGCACTATAATTTGTCTATTAATTTATGCAATAAAAATTAAATAAATTATTAAATAATTAATAATTTAAAGTAGATAATCAATTTCTTAATTTATATCTAATTCATCCATTGATTCACTGATCATTTGAATTGATTCATCATTTGAAGACATGTTCATTGTATAAGATATAACACTAAGAAACTAAACCATAGTCGTAAATGTGTGCATAATTGGGCATTATAAAGCAACAGACTATTTATTATCACTTGTATTTATTCAGATAGATAACGACAAACTACTGCGAATGATGGATGGTTTAATTTAATCTTTCATATCTAAAAAAGCTTTCATATCTAAATTTAAATTGTGTATAAAATGATATTATATAATTTTTCAAATTCTCAATCGCTCTCTCAATGAAAGCTTTCTGAATATCACTCATTTCTTGTACTCATTTTGAAAACTTTTTTGGCAATATTTTGTTACCAAATGTAATTGCATTGTGATCAATGTTTACAAAATTTCCATAATACAACAACTATAATGGCTAGTTTAACACTTTTTTTGAAAAATGCCTTTTAATGCATTAAACATTTATAAAACTTACCAATTGATAAGAAAATACACTTATATTGCAAACATTTGGACACCGTTGAGAATCCAAAGTTTAATAACAGGTTTTATTATTTTCAATTTAGAATGTATGTACATTTCAATTGAAAGCCAAAACATGAAATAAATTGCCGCAACTATATACGGACATAGTTGCACCCCTTGTGTGAAAATCACTTATAATTGCACTGCAAGTATATGCGGCGTAATACGGTAATAATGCTAAATTTCTATATATTGCATTATTAATTTGTTGTTTGGAAAAAAGTTTACTTATTATTATCCCTAGAAAACCACTAATAATGTATTTTTCAGTAATCAATAAAATAAAAATAAATATTTCAATATAATAAAAGATATTATTTATCTTGTATAATTAAATAATATAATTAATTCTTATGTAAAGCATATCATATCATGCAAATGCATGTTTTTACCGGTTAGGTATACTGTATACAGATCCTGACAATGTAATATTCGGCATTATTGGATTTAAAATTAACTGGATTATTATATATTAAATCTGACTTCAGCATGTTGAAGCCAGATATTGTGGAAATTTTTTGATGTATCTAAATATATAATTAATTAACTTGGTATATTTTTAATTTAAAGTTGTTTTGGCAACAAATTTCTTATAGAAAATAACATGGGATCTAATAGCACTTAAACCAAAGAAATACTTTGATTACACCTAGTTCACTAATAATTAATCTGATTCTAATAAAATTTTATATGAATATATGAAATTGTAGTTTGTATATGCTTACAAAATATATTTGACCTAGCTCAATATTACACTTAATCTGCCCATCTAAAACTAGAAGTGATACAATGATTCTGTTTCCAGGATTTGAAAGATAATTAAAAATAAGTTGACACCTATTTCAGCATTTTCTGTGTAACATCAGGTAAACGAGCAAGCAAACAAGAAAACAAAAATTAATGGTCAAAACAATAATTTTATTGTTTGTATCTATAACACGCCGTTATTTAAAATTTATGAGCAAAATATGAATTTGATCAAAAATCAAAACATGAATAAATCGTTAGAAAATTTAAAATTAATTATAATCAATTTTAGTTTACGAGCAAATATTAATTTATTAAGCAAATATCTATTTAATATTTATTAAATAGTAGTGATACAGTATTATGTATTGTATTGACAGCTATTATTTTAACGTTTAAAAAGAAATAATATATTTTTAGTTTATGTTTTGCTATTAATTACTATAATTTAGGTGCGTTTTGAAAGCTATACGATTAGTTTCGTCATAACATTTTGCCATATTATTTATAAAATCCACAAATTTAAAAATTATATGTGCACATTGCGGTCCATATTTGGCCATTGTTAAATTTGTATTATATGACATAGTTGATTGCTTATAAATGCATATTTTGATATGCTTTACTCTATTTTATATCACATTCTATAATGTTACACTACCACTAATACCTCATAAACAGAAGGCCCCAACTTTATTTATAGCAGATTAATATATAGCTTGTTATTACACACAAATTTGTAAACAAGTTGTGTTTTATATTCTTAATAGAGACCCCTTTTTGCCCATTAGGCGAACACTTAAAATTTGTACAAAAAATTAATCTACTTGTAATTCAATCATGTAATTAATAATTAAATATCTGTGAAAAAGTTAAATAAAAATTGTTTTATTCAAACACAAAATCAATGATCAGAATATATTTTTAAAAAAGCAATAAACAATGATATTGTGATTGATTGTCGGCAGGTGTGTGTGTTTCTACTCGTCTGGTGGTGGTGGCTACCAGATTGAAAAAATCAAAATTTAATATTTCGATAACTTTAACATGATCATTACTCACTCCTTTTTGATTTTGATCATTACGTTTATCTCGATTTAAATATGACCCACCAAAATCAGCATTATAACTAGCACGTTTAATGCGCGCAACAAATATACCCTGTTCGCTCTGGGTCGGCATTAAAACCACAATGGCTAATGCTACAATCAATACAATAATCAATTTGTTTGCCATTTGTTTCTCTGTAATAGGAACCTGGTGAATTATAGTTATCGACAAAATTAATATAAATTTATTACTTATCAAGATTATTGTCCAACCAATACAGTGCAGGTATAACAGAGTTGTTAACTATTAACAAATACACATATATGTTATATTATGACTCAGTGGTGCCAGCTAAAGCATATATTAAAATCGCGGTCTGTCAAAATCGCGAATGTCAAAACCGAGGGCAGACTGTATTTACATTAGTCCCATAGTATTAACATAGAGAAAAACTAGCCTTACTTTTCATATTTCGTTTCCCATAGAAAATAATCGCCCATAATATAAAATAGCTAATGTTACGTCTATGTCATAGAATTAACATGCAATCACATGTTAAATCCCATAGAGCGGGGGTAGGGGACCAACATTATAACCAGCACCGCATTACTAAAAATTTTTTTATTATAAACATTTTGATGTAAAGTTTATATATAAAGTTTATAATTGAGAAAGTATGTTTCGAATTCTAAAACCAATCTGCCTTCTATAAGATACACTAATACAGTAAAGTGAGTCACACTATACCTTTGAATGGCTGATACTGTATATAATTATTGTGTAAATTACTTTATAATCAATTAAGAATTAATTAATCATTAATATAATCATAAATTACAATTTACTTTAAATAAATATATGGAAAATATTAAAATTGGTATAACTTACTTTTAGAAATATTGTATTGTATGCCACGTATACCAAATATGTCTGCAATGAATAGATATTTCTGATTAAATGGTGTTTTTTATAAAGATTTTATTATAATTTTAATTACGTGAGCTATGAGTTAATATTTTCACTTACTGTTAGCAATATTGTAATACATATTAAATTAAAATAGAATTTAAAAAAATTAATTAAAAATAATCCATCTGGCCGTTAAATTGTAATGTATTATTATTTAAACTTTTAGAATAAGCCTTAAATTTTAATCTATAACGTATCGCAAGTTTTAAATCTTTAGAATAAAATAATTGAACTTTTATTATGATTATAATTTAACTCTAATTTGAAAATTTTATTTTTATTGTTGTCAGCTTAATGAGCTAACTATTTTGCTCATATTTGATCTATTAACATTAAAATTGCGGACTTACCCGCGTCTATGTATAAATAAAGTTACAAAAATTTAATAGTTATACAAATATTAAAAATATATATTGAAAACCAGCACCAAATTAAGCTATAGCATCATGTGCTATTAATGTTTTATTTAACATATATTATGTAAAGTTTAAATTACTTTATAATCAATTAAACATTAATAATCATTAGTATTATTATTAGTATTATCATTAATTGCAATTTACTAAATATATAAAATTAATTTTACTTACAGTTAGCAATATTGTATTGTATGCCACGTATGCCGAGTATGTCTGCAATGAATAGTTATTTCCAATTAAATGGTGTTTTTTTGTAAAGATTTAATTATAATTTTAATTACTTGCTAATATACATGCGCTGTGAGTTAATTAATTATGGTTTAATATTATGCTTACAGTACAACATCTTAAAACGTTAGGTAATGTTAAAACACGGACCGGAATTTTGTCGGGTGTAGGCATTTAATCACACGGACTCAATACAAATGATGCTCATTTTCATGCATAAAATCTCGGTTTGTTTGGTTTATAATTTTACTGTTTATTAACTCAATTTAATAAAAATTATTAATATTTATAAAACATAAAGTTTGTATATAAGACTAATTGTCCATAAACTGCTATATCCCATGTATCACCCAGTACGTATATTAATAAATGTACAATAGATTTTGAATTTAGTTTAAAAAATTTATATTTCTAATTTTGTCAAATATTATAAAAATAATTTTATTGTTTAAAAACAGTTTTAAAATACAATTATGAATACAATTAAATGCAATGAATTACTGCCTCCAGAATTGCAAATACAATTAACTGACAAACAACTGTATAAAATTGGATTATCACTGTTTAAGCCGCATTACTCAACAAAACGATCATGGTCTTCAAATCTAGTGCTCGTCACTGTATCAGACTATTGTCTACCTATTTGGCGATTATTCCCACCTGGTTGGGGCCGGATTTCACATCAAACTGACCAATAGCATCCAGTTCATTTATTATTACAACTACTGGCTGGGCATTGAACCAACATTTCTACGCGTGTTTTCAATGATGTCAGGTATGGTTACCCCGAATAGTGTCGGCTTAAGGGACTCACAGTCTGTACACCGTTTTATGAACATATCAAGGCTATTGTTTAAATACACCAAGCTCAATTGCGATTACCCGGTACGTGTGCTGGCTACATTACTAATACCGGTCACATTTATCATGTTTAAGCCCATAGAACCGGCTATTTTGTGGTCACTACCAAGTGGTTTATTACTAGGCTATGTGGCATACCATGGATTCAGTTACATGTTATGGCAAATCGTATACTTTTATTTGCTATCATACTATTTCAAAATTAAATTCACCTCGATCTACGATTTTATGAATAAATCACGTTTGAATGCCCAGAATATTCTGTCAATAATTACATCGTTTAATAATGTTTATTATGAGATCAATGAATATAACACTACATATTGGGGCAAATTTTTTCTAACCGTGTGGTTTTTATTTGGCAACACTATTATTATTGATTTGTACATCACTTTGTTTGTGCCGTTAGCACCGGTGATCATGGTCATTTGGACGTACACCTTGGTGCTACTCTCCACCGCATTTGCTATAATTATTTATAGCGTTTCGTCAGTTAATTATAAAGCGGACGAATCTTATGAAATATTTTGTGATTATTTTGTTCAATATGGTAAAATACATTATTTGCACTAAATAAATATAAATTTTGTGCATGTTTAATTGAAATTAAAGTTGTGTATTATTTTATTTTTAAATTTTTATTTCTCTATCTGTTTGTACATTATATTTTAACAATGATAGTAAACTATTAAGGGCAGATTTTGACCATCATTTATATTTAGGTTTAATACAGTAATTAAGTGTATACAGTATATGATATAGAAATCACACGCTTTTCTCAGACTTATATCGGACTCAAAATGTGACCATAAATATAATCTAATTATCACTGTTTAAACAACACTTCAATGTTTGGACTCAAACTATCGTTTATGATAATTGCTATAAAAGCTTGTATTCAATGTTTTATTAACCACAAGATATGAAAATATTTTATTATTAAAACATTAAACCAAAAATTACTATACATGTGTTTAATGCGGTTTTGTTTAAAATAATTAATTTAAATATAATTAGTTCAAAATTCACAAATATTTTGTGAAATATGAAAATTGTTAACATAGATGAGTTTGATAAGCTGGATGTGTTAGGGAGGGGTGAGTTTGGCATAGTGTATAAAGTGGTAAATAAATTGGACGGAGAGGTGAAGGCAATTAAAATTGTAAATCTACAAGGTAACATTTGACAAATATATAATTTTTAATTATTAACCATTTTTATCATACATTTTGCAGCCATTAGTGATGAACACAAACATCAAGTGCTAAAAGAGATAAAAAGTTTGGCAAAAGTGCGCTCACAATACGTGATACAGTATCACAACTCATGGCTCGACACCAATCGACTGTACATTCAGATGGAGTATTGCCTGCAGAGTCTACGGACAGCATTGGCCGACAAAGGGCTGGCATTTGGCAGACAATCGGCGGCCGAACCGATGGATCCGTTAGAGTATTACAAATCGTGCGAAATATTCAAAGAACTCTTAGAGAGTGTCCAGTATTTACATGAGAGAAGACCTCCGATAATACATCGAAACCTCAAACCCGAAAATGTAATGACTGTAAACGCATTGGATGGCGATCATAGGAGCCGCCGGTTGATTAAGCTAGGTGACTTTGGTTTGGCCAATGTATATCTTCGGGCTAACCACGTGAACAACGACTCACTCAGGTATAGGGCACCCGAAACGATGACGGGCGCACTTTGGTATCAGGCACCTGAAGTGTTTAGTGGTTACAATGATAGCCACAAATTAGACATGTGGAGTCTAGCTCGAATTGGCACAGAGCTATTTGATGTGGATCCATGTGATAAGTATTGCTGTTTAAAATGTCGCTCGTTTATTGGTTGAGTTAGTGTATTAATTATGCAATTTATGTATTGTTAATAGCAGGACTGTTGATACCTATCCGGATGATCACGTGCTGAACGGACCGGTAGTGCGTTTGCACCGTATGTTGCAGTCAATGATGTCGCACCCGTTTTGGGAGCAAAGGCCTGAGTGTCGGCAAGTGTTGGCCAAACATAACGAGTGGTCTATCGATAAGCCTTAACATTATAGTCAATGCCACCGATTATGAAATGATGTTTGATTTTTATATTTTAATTCAGTGCTAAATACACTTCAATCTAATGTCAATTCAATTTTCTATCAGATTTTGTTTCGTAAAACACAATAACATATTATTTGAAATTATAATACTTTTGACTTGTTAACACATTATTTAAACAATTAATTAAATCTATCCCAAATATCAAAATTAATAAACATAATCCAATAAAATGCAGTTTTCAAAAAGTAATTTCAGTCAATTTCTTTATTTATTAAATTACGACATAATCTTATCTCAGGTGATAGGCTTATATCCCGGACAGAAAATGTGACCATCATTGTCCCATTATCAGTGCTTACATTTAACAGATAGTGTGTGCACTGAATTGTATTGATTAGCTTAAACTCTCATTTATGAAAATTCTATAAAAGCTTGTATTTAAAGCTTGTTATAACGACACAAATATTAGATTTTTAAATATTTCTTTATTAAAAGTCTAGATTCACAAAAATTTTAATTATTGTATTTGTTTCTAAAATAATTTATTCATTTATAATCTTAGATTATTAATCATATATAAAATTTAGTAAATTATTTGAAATGAATAAAATGGACGAGTTTGAAGACCTGGATGTGATTGGGAGGGGTGGGTTCGGTACAGTGTATAAAGTGGCACATAAATTGGACGCAAAAGTATATGCCATTAAAATTATCAACCTACTAGGTAACATTTAACCATTATATAATTTTCTATTTACAATTTTTGTGATACATTTTGCAGCGATTAGTGATGAACACAAACATCAAGTGATAAAAGAGATAAAACGGTTGGCAAAAGTGCGCTCACAATATGTGATACTGTATCACAACTCATGGCTCGACGACAACAGCACTCGACTGTACATTCAGATGGAGTATTGCCCGCAAAGTCTGCGCTCAGTATTGGCCGACAAAGCGCTGGCATTTGGCAGACAATCGGCGGCCGAACCCATGAATACTCACGAGTATTACATATCGTGTGAAATATTCAAAGAGCTCTTAGAGTGCGTCCAATATTTACACGCATTGAGACCACAGATAATACACCGAAAGCTCAAACCGGAGAACGTATTGATTGTCAACGAAATAATCAATTATATTGACGACAATTATAGGGGCCAGAGGTTTATTAAGCTAGGTGACTTTGGTTTGGCCAATGTATACCTTTATGCTCACCACCCGTACCCAATCAAATATGAGGCGCCCGAAGTGCACCATGATCAGATGTATAGCCGCAAATCGGACACATTTGCCCTGGCTGCAATTGGCACCGATCTATTTGATCTCAATCCATGTGTTATGTAATGTTGTTTAATTAATTTGTTAATTCATTATTATTGAAGTTTAGCGTATAATTAATGCAATTTATATGTTGTTAATAACAGGACAGTAGATGCCTATCCGGATGATCACGTGCTAAACGGACCGGTAGTGCGTTTGCACCGTATGTTGCAGTCAATGATGTCGTACCCCTATTGGGAGCAAAGGCCTGAGTGTCGGCAAGTGTTGGCCGAATGTGACGACTGGTCTATCGATAAGCCGTAAATTTATAGACATTGACACCGATTATGACGTGATTTTGTAAACGTAATAGAAATTTATGTTTTGTAAGCAAAAAATTGATAAATAAATGGTTGAATTGATTTTGAATAAAAATTGTTGACTTTTGCTAAACAAGTTGTATCTCTTTTTATTCGTTTATCTCATTATTTAATATTTGTTTGAATTAATTAATAGAGATATTAAACAAATGTTTTAATAGTTTTACAGTTAAGAGTTATGAGAATAGTTTTAGTCAATAGTTTTATTAATAATTAAATTAACATTACATTAAGTTATAATGAAATATTATCAGCAAATAAGCATTAATTTTGTGCATTAATTAATTATAATAGTAGATTATAACTGTTTACATTTATTAGCCGGGAATACAAATGTAACTTGTATGTCAGTTATATCTATCAGTTATCTAATTTTGATATTGCCTTGATAAAAGTATTGATATAACTAGGGTTCCTCACAGACCGACCATGGTCGTTTTTGCCATATTACAGATGGTTTATATACATAGTTTAAAACACAAATGTGCTTTAATCTCACATATTTTTCACTTCTAATCTTTAAACTTTTAAACATAACTTTAAATACAAGTATTTTTTCGTTTAATTGTTATTAAACATAACTTAATTTATTTCTGTATCCATTTTTTGTCTCCTTATATTGAAAGACAAACACATGTTTTGATTAACTATTGATTTAATTTTATTTTAATTGTTTGTTTCAATCATTTTTAACCACAATACATATATGAAAAATATGTTTATGGGATAGTGAGATCCCCCACTCCCCTCTCCCACCCTATGAGATTTACCATGGGATCCAATGTTAATCTTATGGATATACTTTAACATGGGGAAGTTCTCATAGGTTTATTATGGGTTTCTATGAGATTACAGCTTAAATCTATGACATAGGTTTAACATGGGCAATGCTAAGTCTATGGCATAACGATAACATGGGTAATGCTAAGTCTATGGCATAGGGATAACATGGGTAATGATAAGTCTATGGCAGTAATGTTATTTCAATGGGATAATGCTTTTTCTATGGAGATATACTAAATGAATCTGACATAATAAATAAAACTATTTGTTGTAAAAACATTTAAAATTCTCAAAATAACAATAGTGAAAGTATTATAACAAACGTATTGAAAAATTAAAATCTTTAATGCATTCCCCGAATTGTGGTTAACGCATAGCATCGATATGTGAACCTGGTTTGTTGATTATGTGTATAAATATAACTTATTTTCTTTAAATATTTGATTTTTCACTAAATTATTAGTTTAAAAATATTGAATTTATTTTCGCATCCTTAATTTTGCTTTCCCCCATTATTTTCACCCCTTTGACGAACGCTAGATATAACAATGATAATACAATGTAAATTTGCACGTACACATGTTAAGCACCTACAGTTTAATATGCAGTATATTTTTAACCGGTGTGTAAATTGTCAACATATTTAATAGACTAAAGGCTATAACAATATGACTCAGAGGTTAATCACAGGTAAGTCACGAGCAATCAGTGCACACATGCGCACTGCACACACATTCCTATGCAAAGCACATGTTTTATCTCAAATCATGAGTTTTGATACTTATTTGCGGCAAAAATGCCATAAAATATTTAAGATAAATCTTTAGCATAAAATCCCACTTTAAACGTGTTTTTGACACAAATAGTCGTGTATTTCTTAATACAAGTGACAATATATTGAACAATTAAAATGGCATTCATTTAGTTTGTGTTTTAATTATTCACATAATTATATTTAAAAATGTGTGATTTATTGAAAAAGTTTGCGATTTGTGATAATATTGCTCTTAATATTAGAGAAAATATTACAAAACTATTTGTTTTCAACGATTGTAATAATAAATCCAATGTATTATTTGTGGCAAATAATATGATCTATGGTTTTGGTCATAATTGCAATGGATGTCTGGGTTTGGGACACAATAATCCCATACAATCACCAGAACTGATACCACAATTATCTCATCAAAACATCCAATACTTTGTCAATGGATATAATTTCATGTTAGCAGTGAATGATGTGAATAACGTATTCAGTTGGGGTATTAATAGATTCGGACAATTGGCCCAGGGTGATCAGCAAACTGAATATTTAACACCACAGCTTATACAATATCTTATCGGTAAAAATGTTGTTCAAATCAGTTGTGATTATTCACACACTTTGGCCCTCACGAGTAAAGGCCGGGTATATGCCTGGGGTAACAATTATTACGGTCAGATTGGATGTGGCGATAATAAGATGGCATTTACTAATACCCCGATTAAGGTTATATTTAAATTTAATTATAAAATACAATCCATTTATTGTTATACCGACTCTTCGTTTGCCATCACATCCGACGGATATGTCTTCAGTTGGGGTCAGAATAGTAACCATAGATTAGGACACAATAAAACCAATTATTTTAAGGTACTAAAACCCCGATTGATATCAACCATAAGTGATGTCATATCTGTCTGTTGTTCACAATTTGGTACATATTTTCACACCACAAATGGTCTCTACTTTTGTGGCATATATTATAATAACAGTAATGAATTGATTGAAACAATTCCGACACAAATAGTTAACTATTATTTGCAAGAAATTCATTTCGGTATTAATACTCTTAATAGTGAATTCATTAGTGTTTTGCATAACAAGAACGTATATAAAATACTAAATGACCGCGAAGTATATGAAACAAAATATAACAATTTTGTCGGCTTTTACGCCAAAGAGTGCCAAATAACTAACAAAACCATTGATTTGCGAGATATGAATGAATTGACAATAATTACATCAAACGATATCGAAATGGAAAGCGATAATTCAGTGAGTGTTATGTCATTTGAAGAGTTCAGAGAAGTATTACAACCGATGGCCAGTAATAACAATACTATTACACCGATTGGAAACAATAATGGTAATTAAAATTTATAAAACATGGTAATAACATGTTGTGAAAACTATTTATCTAATTACAGGCCAGAGACAAGTATCCCATAACAGCTTTTACCATAATACTTTTGATGAACTCAATCTGATAAGGAGGGGTGCGTTCGGCGAAGTGTTTAGAGTGAGACATAAATGGGATGGAATTGTGTACGCGATTAAAAAAGTCGAGTTCCCTGGTAAGTTTGCGTAATTATTTATATATTTAATTAA
Organism: Medioppia subpectinata; assembly: GCA_905368565.1. Taxonomy (NCBI): domain Eukaryota; kingdom Metazoa; phylum Arthropoda; class Arachnida; order Sarcoptiformes; family Oppiidae; genus Medioppia; species Medioppia subpectinata. The sequence goes on along the minus strand of CAJPIZ010001077.1, from coordinate 4,967 downwards.
TCAACTAAACTAACTATTAATATGTATAATAATATTATATTATTAATAATAGCCGACGAAAGTGATAGACGTCAACAGCGAGTGCTAAAAGAGGCACAAAGTTTGGCAAAACTGAGCTCACAATATGTGGTACAGTATCACAACTCGTGGCCCGAAGACAATGTCCTATACATTCAGATGGAGTATTGCCCGCAAAGTCTGCGCAAACTATTGGCCGACAAAGCGCTGGCATTTGGCAGACAATCGGCGGCCGAACTCATGAAAGCATTCGAGTATTTCATTTCATGTGAAATATTCAAAGAACTCTTAGAATGTGTTGAATATATTCACGGATTGGATCCACTGCTTATTCATCGGGACATTAAACCGGACAATATATTAATTGATCCCAAATTCAGGTCCAATCGGTGCGTAAAACTGTGTGACTTTGGTTTGGCCACAGTTCACGACCCGAACCTACACTCTGACAGCCACTGCCATACATCAGGTGCGGGTACTCCTGAATATATGGCGCCCGAAGTATTTAGCGGCAGATATAATCACAAGTCAGACATATATAGTGTCGGTCTAATCGGGAAGGAGTTGTTTGGCATAGATTTCAATGTGTGAGTAGTTTTAGAAATATTTTTAAATCTAATATTTATTACATTTTATTTTAATTATGTTATATTTATAGCTCGCAATCATTTGAAGCAAATGAATTGGTAGTCAAGGCATGCATACTATGTATGTCTCAGACGCTGGTGAATATGATGGCAATTGTGTGGAGACAAAGGCCTGAGTGTCGGCAAGTGTTGGCCAAACATAACGAGTGGTCTATCGATAAGTCTGTTGTCACGACTCATAAGGATTTTAATTTAGTGTTAAATACACTTAAATCTAATGATAATTCAATTTTCTATAAGATTTTATTTCGCAAAACAAAATAATATTCTTTAAAATTATAATAGTTTTGACTTTTGTTTTAAACATAATATTCAACAATAAATGAAGCATTGATTGTAATTAATAATTAATGATTGCAAGAAAGAAAACAAAATGTATTCACATTTAATAAAAAATTTGTTCATTTTTATGGCATATAAAATGTTTGTTTTAATTAATTAAAAGTGAATTCAAGTTAATGAACAATCTTAATAGACTAAAGGCTATAACAATATGACTCAGAGGTTAATCCCAGGTAAGTCACGAGCAATCCGTGAACACATGCGCACTGCACACACATTCCTATGCAAAGCACATGTTTTATCTCAAATCATGAGTTTTGATAATTATTTGCGGCAAAAATGTTATAAAATATTTCGCATAAAAAGCCAACTTTCAACGTGTTTTTGACACAAATAGTCGTGTATTTCTTAATACAAGTGACAATATATTGAACAATTAAAATGGCATTCATTTAGTTTGTGTTTTAATTATTCACAATTAATTATATGATAATTAATAATGTTTTGTGTATTTAATGTTTAAAAATGTGTGAAATATTGAAAAAGTTTGCGATTTGTGGTAATATTCCTCTTGATATCAGAGGAAATATTACAAAACTATATGTTTTCAACGATTGTAGCAATAAATCCAATGTATTATTTGTGATAAATAATATGGTCTATGGTTTTGGTCATAATGGCAACGGATGTCTTGGATTGGGACACAACAGACCCGCACCACAACCGCAAGAGATACCAGAATTGCGTAATCAAAGTATACAATACTTTGTCAACGGATATAATTTCATGTTAGCAGTGAATGCCGTGAATAACGTATTTAGTTGGGGCGTCCAATTGGCCCAGGGTCAAACTGTATATTTAAGACCACAGCTTATACAACATTTTAGCGGTAAAAATATTGTTCAAATCAGTTGTGATTATTCCCATTCACTCGCCCTCACCGGTGACGGCCGGGTGTATGCCTGGGGTAACAACTATTACGGACAGATTGGATGTGGAGATGGCATTGGATTCACTAATACACCGATTGAGATGACGTTTGGCTTTAATTGTAAAATACAATCCGTTTATTGTTATAACGACTCTTCGTTTGCCATCACATCCGACGGCCGTGTCTTCAGTTGGGGTGAGAATAGTTACCATAGATTGGGACACAATATAACCGAAGATAAGGTACTAAAACCCCAAATGATATCAACCATAAGTGATGTCATATCTGTCTGTTGTTCACAATTGGGTACTTATTTTCACACCACAAATGGTCTCTACTTTTGTGGCAAATATTATAACAACAGTATTGTATTGATTGAAACAATTCCGACACAAATAGTTAACTATTATTTGCAAGAAATTAATTTCGGTATTAATACTAATAATAATGAATTCATTAGTGTTTTGCATAACAAGAAAGTATATAAAATACTAAATGACCGCAAAGTTTACGAAACAAAATATAACAATTTTGTCGGCTTTTACGCCAAAGAATGTCAAATAACTAACAAAACCATTGATTTGCGAGATATGAATGAATTAACAATCATTACATCAAACGATATCGAAATGAAAAGCGTTAATACAGTGAGTGTTATGTCATTTGAAGAGTTCAGAGAAGTATTACAACCGATGGCCAGTAATAGCGATACAATTACACCAATGGGAAGCAATAATGGTAATTAAAATTTATAAAACATGATGCTAATATATTGTAAAATCTATGTAAACCTTACATTATATTAACTTTACTATATCTAATTATAGGCCAGAGCCAAGTGTCTCAAAACAACTTATACCATAATACTTTTAATGAACTCGGTCAGATTGGGAAGGGTGGGTTCGGCACTGTGTTTAAAGTGAGACATAAATTGGTTGGTATTGTGTACGCGGTCAAAAAAGTCACCTACCCCGGTAAGTTGTGTTTAATTAATTAAATAATTAACTTTGACTAACGAAATATAATGACTACAACTTTTTATAATAGCTGAGGGAAGTGATGGACGTCAACAGCGAGTGCTAAAAGAGGCACAAAGTTTAGCAGATCTGAGCTCACAATATGTGGTACAGTATTACAACTCATGGCTCGACAACAATGTGCTATACATTCAGATGGAGTATTGCCCGCAAAGTCTGCGCAAACTATTGGCCGACAAAGGGCTGGCTTTTGGCAGACAATCAAAGGCGGAACCGATGAACGCATTCGAGTATTTCATTTCATGTGAAATATTCAAAGAACTCTTAGAATGTGTTGAATATATTCACGGATTGAATCCACCGCTTATTCATCGGGACGTTAAACCGGACAATATATTGATTGATACCAAATTCGGGTCCAATCGGTGCGTAAAACTGTGTGATTTCGGTTTGGCCACTGTTCACGACCCGAACCGACACACTGACAGCCGATACCATACACCAGGTGCGGGCACTCCTGCATATATGGCGCCCGAAGTATTTAGCGGCCGATATAATCACAAGTCAGACATCTATAGTGTCGGTGTAATCGGGAAGGAGTTGTTTGGCATAGATTTCAATGTGTAAGTAGTTTTAAATATAAATATATATTTTTAAATATAATATTTGTTACATTTTATTTTAATGATGTTATATTTATAGCTCGCAATCATTTGAAGCAAATGAATTGGTGGTCAAGTCATGCATACTATGTATGCCTCAAACGCTGGAGGATATGATGATAACTGGCCGGCGATGGAAAGACAGGACTGATTGTCGGCAAGTGTTGGCCAAACAGAACGAGTGGTCTATCGATAAGTCTGTTGTCACGACTCATAAGGATTTTAATTTAGTGTTAAATACACTTAAATCTAATGTTAATTCAGTTTTCTATGAGATTTTATTTCGCAAAACAAAATAATATTATTTGAAATTATAATTGTTTTGACTTTTGTTTTAAACATAATATTCAACAATAAGTGAAGTATTGATTGTAATTAATAATTATTGATTGCAAGAAAGAAAACCAAATGTATTCACATTTAATAAAATATTTGTTCATTTTTATGTCATTATAAAATGTTTGTTTTAATTAATTAAAAGTGAATTCAAGTTAATGAACAATGTTAACAAGCAAAACATCACACATGGTTATTTTTTTTAAGAGGGATTGCCTCATATATTGTCCGACGATTACATAACGTAATCAATGTGTCAATGATTGTTGAGTTTTGACAATAGGGTTATAGCGTTAGCATAGCGTACGTCAGTGTTATAGCGCTCCCTCTGAGCCCCCAAACCCTTGTCTAGCATTGCCTACAATGGACTCCAATAGGTGTCCACTCGTCGACGTTATTGACGTTTATTAGGTTTTTGATATTACCGTTATATCAGCGATAATATGACCTTCGCTTCAGTGGTGTTCACAATGTCTTGAGTCGATTGAGTGCCCGATTTTGAGCCCATTTTGGTATATATTTTGTACATTTTTTAGTATTGATTTGGGCTGCACTTTTTTATATGGGCACCAACAAAGATGGCCGCCGAGTGGATATTTGAATAGCCCTTGGTCAGTAGTACCGAGATATGATAGTCCGAGTTTACGACGACAACCCGTTTTCGAGATATTCGGGATAAAAGTTGTGATTTTCCCATAGAACCCCATTATAAACAAAATTTTCTTTTTTTACACCTAACCTAACCTATCCTAACTTAACCTTACCTAACCTAACCTAACCTAACCTAACTTAACCTAACCTAACCAACTTATAAATATAAATATACACATAGTTTACAACTCTATACATGTCTTATCCCGTGAACTTTATATATCAGTCTTATCTCCGGAACAACTCTATGTGTAAGTCTTATCCCCAGAACAACTGTAACATAACATAACAAAAAATGTAAAAAAGAAAATTTTGTTTATAATGGGCTTCTATGGAAAAATCACAACTTTGATCCCGATTATCTCGAAAACGGTTTGTCGTCGTAAACTCGGACTACCATAGCTCGGTACTACTGACCAAGGGCTATTCAAATATACACTCCGCGACCTGTTCCGCTGGTGCC
>CAJPIZ010001076.1:0-12472 GCA_905368565.1 Medioppia subpectinata | reverse complement strand
CTCTCTCTCTCTCTCGTATAAAATATATCTCATTAGCGGTTATCTCAAGAATTTATTCGCCCAAAAAAACCTGAAAAAGCTTTTTATGATTTAGAAAATTATGAAAATTAGTATTTGAAATGTGAGCCGAGATATCGAGGAGAGAGAGAGAGAGAGAGAGAGGTGGTAGAGGATGGAGAGGGAGTTTGACATCAAAAATAAGATCTCATTTGTAATACTCGTTTAAAAGGATATCAAAAATATAAGTTTTTCCTGAATTTCATTAATAAAACTTAAAAAACTTATTAATATTAATAAACAAATGTATTGTAATTCACACCAAACCGTATGCCATATAACGTAATGTATGTAATCGTATGCATAAACAACATAACAACAAGTCATCAGCGATTATATCGTGTTATCTGTGCGTCAAATCAGTTATCAGTTAATGGGTTCTAAAACTTGACATTTTGTTTACATGACGAGTGAAATAAACTTTTTATTTGATATGATTTTTGTTGAAAATGTTGTCCAGAAATGTGTTTCAATGCAAACCATTGGTCAATAGGTTCACCGATTGGACACTAATTCACCGACATTTAGCCATCTGGTCGTCAAACAGCGGCGGCGGACATGTCCTCAACGGTGTCGCCGGTCAGCGGCACGTCTTCGTTGGTCACACGAGATCTGTGGCCAACTTTTACTCCACGTTTAAGACGAGACACAAAACGAGTGATGATTATAACGATTCCCGACAATCAGATGATAATCGCGAGTTTGCGAAGAGATTTGCCCTCAAATGGGGACCCGTTTTGGCCGCAATCGTCGGCACAACTGTGGCCACAGTCGCCGCCAAAGAGGAGGTCAACGTCGAAGAGTTTGAGGAGTTTGGCCGTGAGATCGACGGTCTGAAGAGCTATACGGCCGAAGAAGTGGCCAAACATAACGATATGTCGCGAAGGGTTTGGGTATCGTTTCGGAGCGGTGTTTACGATATCACCGATTTTGTGGCACAACATCCCGGCGGCGATAAGATCCTCATGGCTTCCGGTGGAGCTCTTGAGCCCTTTTGGACACTGTTTGCCGTCCATAAGACACGGGAAGTGTTCACTATTATGGAGAAGTATAGGATCGGGAATTTGGACTCAAAAGACAGGAATGCGATTAAAGCGGGAACCGATTCGACGCCCGACCCGTACGCCAACGATCCGATCAGACATCCCATTCTGAAGGCCCGCTCCCAGAAGCCGTTCAACGCGGAACCGCCCGAAGAATTACTCGTTCAGAAGTTTATAACTCCGAAGTAATTGGTTTTAAATTTGAATTTATTTTTATAAGTTATGAATTATTTGTAACTTTTGTATTGAATAGGGAATTGTTTTTCGTTAGAAATCACTTACCGGTGCCTGAAATCGATATCGAAAACTATACGCTAGAGATCGAGGGCTTTGGCCTCAAAGCGCCCAAAACACTCACTTTAGACGAGATTAAGACCAAATTCCCGAAACACACAGTCGTGTCGACCATTCAATGCGGCGGCAATAGAAGGGCCGAAATGAACAAAGTATTGATCGCTTGACATATGCCTTACACTCAATGATTAGGTTTTGATTTACAAAACAGATTAAAGAAGTGAAAGGCCTGTCGTGGGGATCGGCGGCCATCAGTAACGCCAAATGGAGTGGCGCTCGACTCGTCGATGTCCTCAAATACTGTGATCTAGATTTTGACGACAAGAATATAAAACACGTTCAGTTCGATGGACTGGACTTTGATGTCTCGTCCAATCCGTACGGCGCCAGCGTTGAGGCCTTAAAAGTGCGGCTCTGGTTAAAACCGTAATGCTGTTTCCAGTCATCTAATTGTGTCCATTTGTTTAGGCGCTGAATCCAAACGCAGACTTTTTGATCGCGTATGAGATGAACGACGAGGACATACCGGCAGATCACGGCTATCCGTTGCGTCTGATAGCGCCGGGAGTGGTCGGCGCCCGTAATGTGAAATGGTTGGCACGCATTGTGCTCAGCGATGAAGAGAGTCACAGTCATTGGCAGCGCAATGATTACAAGAGTTTTTCGCCAAACATCGACTGGCATAACGTGGACTTCAATAGCGCGCCCGCCATTCAAGAGCTGCCGATTCAGTCGGCTATATGTGAGCCAAGAGAGGGACAGACAGTGGCATTGGATGCCAATCGGACGATACAATTGAGTGGTTACGCGTGGAGTGGCGGCGGAAGGAAAGTGATTAGAGTGGACGTGACGGCTGATGAGGGCGTCAATTGGGTTACCGCCGAACTGGAACAGGAGGACAGTCCTCTCAATAGGACATATTCGTGGACTCTATGGAAGGTATTTGTGTTATTGAGTGATAATTGTGTGGCATTTGCATTGAAAGCACAACATTTATGTCCCATAGGCTAACATCCCGGCGCCCAAAGAGTGGAAATCTGGTCATAAAGTGGAACTGATATGTCGGGCCGCAGACTCTCATTACAATTTACAGCCCGAGAATGTGCGACACCTGTGGAACTTGAGGGGAGTCGTCAACAATTCGTGGCATAGGGTTAACGTTACCATCAAATGAATGGACACTCGCTATCAGATCCTAATAATCGGGAAATTAACAAACATTTTTGCGAATTATGTTTTTTGTTAGAAGTTTATATAAAATTTGTATTTATATTCATTTGTTATAACTTTGGAAAATTATGTGATAAATAAAATACATGTTATATACAAATGTAATTAAAATAAATCAATAAATTTCTAATTATTGAAAGTTTTGTCAGAAATGTTTGTCGTATAGAGAGATGGCGTTAAGTGTAATGTCAATGGGATAACAGACGAGAGTAGGCCATCGCTAATGTCATACACATAGTTTGCCCCCAAACGCAAACAGTTAATTAATTCACATTCTAACTCAACATAAAAGCCCCTCAAACTCACAAAAAATCGTAACACTAGTTGCGTGCGGTCCCGATGGCGAGCGCGCGTCTGTCGCAACACATTTACAATGAATTTTCTGGAAAAACGATTACAAAAATTTTGAGTGCCTTTTAAAACACCACTCAATGAATGAATGAATGAATGAATGACTCGTTTTTTCCTCAAAATCTATAATTTTTGTGTCAATTATTTGTTTCATTAGTTTTTTTGCCAAACATTTCCTAAATTAGTCCACAATTTAAACGTTGAGAAAAGTTTTGTTTAATTTTGTTGTGTTTTGTTTACCCGACGGTTGAAGTGAGCAGTGATTGGACCGCGAAATGAGTGATCACGAAGTGGTCGACGAGAAACCGGAGGTCGAGTCGACGCCGAAGACGACAGAGACGGCCACCGAAGCCCCGGAGGACACGACGGCCGCCACTCCTAAGCCTGAGGGCAATGATGGCGGCGAAGAGTCGGGCGATGATATGCCGCCACTCGAAGACATCAAATACGATGACGAGACGGACGACGCCGTGAAGAAGAAGCGAATTGTGATACCGGAAGACAAGCCGAAGCCTAAGCCGGCCGAAGACGGTTGGCTCGACGTACTCGACAACGGAGAGCTCCGCAAGTTTGTGCTGACGCCCGGCGCCGTCGGTCAGCCCCGGCCCGAGAGGGGCTGTATTGTGGCCATCAAACTGGTGGTGAAACTCGAAGAGACACAAGCGGTGGTGGAGTCCGAGTCTCACGAGTTGACTGATATGATTGTCGGCGATTCGGATCTATTCCAGGGCTTAGACCTTATCATACCGTTGATGGACCAGAAAGAGGTGGCCCGAGTGGTGGTCAGCTCTCGGTTCGCGTACGGGAAGACAGGCATTCCCGGTGCGATACCGCCCGACGCCTCACTCGACTGCGAACTCCATCTGCTGTCCGTCCAGTGGTTAGACGAAGAGTTTGTTTTGCCTATTGTTGACCGCATTCGTATCGGTAAGCGATTGGTGGCCGCCATTGGCTTATATCTCAAAATGTGTTTTGTATTGAATTGGTTTTCTGTTGTGTTTTTAGGTAACCGTAAGAAAGAGAGGGGAAACTTCTGGTTCGGTCGTCAAGAGTACTCCACTTGCATCCAGTGCTACAAAAGCGCCATCAAGTTATTGGACGCCACCGACGAAGAGTTGGAATCGCTGGACACCAACGAACTGAAAGAGCATTTCGATCAACAAATGAAGGGCGAGAAGAAGTCGCCCGAAGACGAGGAGCGCGTGAAAGAGTTGGTCGACATTCGTGGCGTCACTTACAATAACTTAGCGATGGCTCAGATGAAAATCGACGACTTTAGCGGTGCCTTAACATCGGTTGAGGCCGTTCTGGTGACTCAGCCCAACAACGTTAAGGCTCTCTTCCGAAAGGGCCGTATTTTGGCCGAAAAGGGCGAACTCGAAGACGCCATCAAAGTGCTGAAGACCGGTCTGACGCTCGAACCGGACAATAAGGCCATCGCCCAGGAGTTGAACAAATACAGCGCCAAACGTAAGAAAGAGTTGGTCACAGAACGGGATCTCTACAAACGTATGCTTCAGACGGACAAGTCTTCGCCGCCGACCACTCCGTCGAAAGGTATTGCAAAACATAGTTCTGATAAAAAATGGCTCAAATGGAGTCTAATAGGAGGTGCGTTGACCGCCTCTGTGGCCGTGTTTAGTGCCCTCACCTATCGGTTTGTACAATAGGGTTGTGGGGCCGCAGTTCGGTCACCGGTTTGGGTGTTGAGTGCAATTGTTAGCAGTTTTTTCTAATTGTTATTTTATACTATCAATGAATAAATTGTTTTTCCATTTTTACTATTATAACAAATATTTTCCTCACATTTTGTGATACAAAGTCTCACTTTTCTCTTCCCTTTTCCTCTCTATCAATGATATTATATAACGAAATAATTATACAGTTATTTATTATGAAAATTTATAATGAATTTTTATTTTAAATATTGAATATTAATATAAATAGTTATATATTGAAAGTCATCGACAAAATGAATGTTTCTTATTATGAAAAACGATTATTAAGTCAATTGAATGAAAGCGAAAAATTTTGTTTCATCTTATGTTTGATATCTGTTTTTCATTCATTAGTTTTTTCAGACAATGATTTAAATGTTTTATGTTTTAATTATATGTCACTATTATTGTTGAATTTCAATATTGATTTAGCGTTTAAAATGCAATTTGAATGCAATTGTTTTGTTGGCTTTAATTTGATGTACATTTAAATTAGGATTTAATTTTGTATAGATTTTTAGTATTAGATTTTGAATATCGTTTATAAAAATATCACTTATTTTTTTAATTTAATTTGTAATAAAAATTGATTTTAAACCAAATTAAACGCTTTGTTTCTCAATATATCTGTGTATTTAAATAATGAACTGAATTACAGGTTCGTGAGGCCAACGTTGGACAGACCGATACCGCCGGCGACCGTATTGTCCGAATAGATGGCAATTCGACATCGATTTGGATTAATAACGCGAATGCAATACCCATTGGTGTTGGCTTCGCATCGGTTCCCACTAAACCTATTACCGCAGCCCTGAATCTCTATATTGTTGTCGTCGTCGCTATTGTAGTCCCGATCGGATCCACTCTCACCTCCAGTCCTTAGTCCGTCGATATCGTCTGACATTCGCACCTATTTTTATATTAAACACAATTTTTATATTTGCACAAAATGTTTGTTACAAATGATTGTCAGTAAACACAGAGTTTAACACAATTACCCGAAAGCCGTCGGCGGCTGTCGTTCGGCCGCTGTTCCTATCGATTTGATAGTTGTTTCCATTGACCGAAACCCAGAGCCGATTGAACGCCTGGACGTTATTGGGAACAGTGATGGCGCGGCCGTCGAAGACATTCTCGCGTACGGCTCCGCAACACGTGCCGGCCTTGACGTGGACGGCCTCCGCGGCCGCACCCGTTTGGATGTTATTGTTGACGATAACGTTGCCATCGCTTCGGTCCACATATCCCCGGAAACCCTGCCTGTAATCGCTTCCGATGACAATCCCGTAGCCATTCTGTTGCGCGCGAATACCCGTCCGATAGATGATACAACTCCTGATGGTGTTGGCGTCGCTGTCCTGTCTTATAGTGACGCCCTCTTCGTCCATATTCCTGAGACTAACCCTTTCGAGTAAATTGTTTTTGCCGTTTTGTATAGCGATTCCGCGCCGACACCCGCTAACAGTGAAGCCCCGCAAATGCCAGTACTGTCCGGTCAGGTATAGACCGGTTCCGCCTCTGTTGGACAGTACGGCTCGCGCCGAACCGACCAGACGTATTGGTGCGTTCGCTCGGCCGATACGGTTGGCCACAAAACTGCCCGAATAGTAGCCGTCCCGGAGCTGTATTGTGTCGCCCGGACTCACGATTCGCAGATAATCACGCAATTGCCGCGAAGTGGTGGCCAAATATGCGCGGCTCTCAACGCACCCGTAGTATACGGCCGATGAATACAGTAAGAGTGTTATAAACGGATTCATTACAAATTCACACATCAATTCAAATGCATAAATGTTTCGCTGAATTGGCAATCATTTGGCAAAACTGTTCAAATGCTATGACAAAAGTTTTGCAACTTTACCCTATCGTTCACTCTCTCCCCTCTCTAACAGACAATTGAATCGGTTTAAGCGATATATCATTTATTTTATATCCTATGCTATCATTAAAATGCGTTAAACACACAAAAAGAGTTGCTTTTTATTCAATTATTGTCTAATTTTCGCATTCAATACGATTTCTATTGTACTTATTGTATGGAAAGTATTTTTTGGCATATAATAAGTGCTATCATTAGATGTTATATTCTTTCATACATTAAGTGCAATAATATTTGATTTAATAGCGAAAGTGGAGCACAAATAGATGTGAGGGTCGGACACGATATTAATCATAATGTGATTGATTTAAACGCATTCACATTAGTGTTAGTATTGGTGTTATTATTGTTATTATTGTTCACACAAACCATCGGTTTTCAAAGCAAACAAATTGTTTTAAATTCACATCATTTTGAATACAAATTGAATAATGACTGTAAATCCGGCTCTCAATACACGTGTGGTTATTATTCCCAGAATTTTGTGTATTTAATGTTTAATATAATGTAGAAAATGATAAAAATAGACAGAATTTAAAACGAAATTCATTGTCATTCATATGTTTGGTTGCATTAAGTGATGCAAAATTGCGGAATTAGTTCAATAGTATTAATGTTAATATAAAGCAATCATATTTCCAAATAGTATAATATAATTGCCAAAGAAATGACACAATATTATAAAATATTCTTAATACTCGTCTTAAATAGTGGTTAAACTCAAAGCACAATATAATTGAATTATAAACATATTTTAAAAATATTATTAACAATATTTTGATGGAAAACAAAACGTTACTATAAATGTCTGCAAACATTAAAATCTATATTTTGAGAAAATTAAAAATATAATTTAAATTTAAATCAATAAAGTTTAAGATCTCAATAGAAAACAAATAAATTTATGTTAAGTATTAATTAACCAAAGTTTTTGTCTACAAAAATATAAATCAAAATAATTTTATTGTGATTTATAAGTGTTTTTATAACAAATAGTATAACAATATTTAATTAAAACAATTATATAAATCACGAGAATTTCAAAATTCAAATACTTTTCGCTATTTCTATATCGAGACTACATTTTATAACTAAATCTCAATTGTAATTAAGTGTCCATTTGTTAAACGCATTCATAGATCTAATTCATTGATTCACAGATAATACATATTAAACTCATTAAACATATAGTCTGTGGTAAAAAAGTGGTGAATAGAAAGTGAGAATGATCTACATTTTGATCGTTATGATGGTGTCGGCCATCGCCACCAATAATGGCCTCGATTTGCTTATCGGTGCCCAACAGTCGGCCAATTCTGGAGAGACAGAAGCGCTCCCTTTTGATAATTGTAGTGAAGACTCACGTAAACTGATTGCACCGGGCATTATCTACTGTGTGGAGGCCAAGTGGGGGCTCAGCAACAAACAAGACCTGGACTTGCAATTAGCCCCGGATTGTTGTGCTATGTACGAGTTTGTACATTTAACAACACCAGTGGTATGTGCCATACTTGTGTTTTGTTATATATGCCATCAAATGTATGCATTTGATGATTAATCATGTGATTAATTAACCGCCGATTCAATACCCGAATAGATGAAGAGAGAGTGCAAAATATTAAGAGATACGGACAGAGCTGAAAAGGAAACACTGAAAGAATGCGCTAAATATGGCCATCACTTGAATATCGATTTCTGCGCCCGTCTGTCCGCTGGGCGACAATTCAGCCGCTTTTGTAGCAAATTTATGGCCATTAGTGGTGCCGACTCTCGTCGGCCATCGACTGCTATTTCGGTATTATTGGCGCCGATTGTGGTGTCGATTGCGGTCTCTTTTTCTGATTTTTGTCCGCATTTTCATTAGTTTTATCGCTATTTCACATCAAATTCAAGACATTATTTTAACATTTATTTTTATTCAAATTGTTATTCAATTTTATTATCTATTTTAATGGTTTTACTATGATTTATGGATAGTTTAAAATTAGTGTTAATTTTTATTTTTGTTTTTGTGTTTTGAATTATATTTATGTTTAATTTGTATTTTATTTATAAAGTATTTTATTTGTTATCTGTTTATGGCATTTTTTTAACGATTAAATTATAAGGTTTTTAATGAATTCTCGCTTTAGTACACAATAAACACAACAATACTTTCAATATATAAGTTATACAATTGATTGAAGAATTGAAATATATTTTTCCGCTGCCGTCGACTCGACATCACTTCACCGCCCGATCGCAGCGGAGATGTCGTCTCTTCATCCGAATCTATTTCAATCATTGGATCCATTTTTAACTCAAAATTTTGTACGAATTTACAAATGAATAAAATGTTTCCTTACGTCTAAATGACAGGAATTTAAAATGCATTCCCTTTTTATACCGCAATAAATACAACAATTCATTCAATCCATAAGTCATGTATTGTTGTAATGAATGCAAACATGTTTTATTCAAAGACAACAATTTTAACCGTAAATCGATTCAACATTAATTTTGCATAACATTTGTCACAATAAAAGCGTTGATATGTCTGTAATAAATGATATTTTAGGTTATTTTATGCCTTCACTGCTATTACTAGTGATTTGTTGCATAAGAAGCGCAGAATTAACAGAAGAATATGTGATTAAACCACACGATAGTAACCCTAATCTGGATTGTCGTCATTCAATGATCACATCTCTGACCAAAATGAGAGACAATTATTACTTCGTGTCGACCGTCGATAAGAAGTATTGGTTTGCGAGTGAATCGGATGTAAACACAGATCTAAACAGTCGACAGTTGCGGACAATAAGCAGGGATTGGGACAAAATCGATGCATCCGTTTATTATGGAGTGAACGCCGAGTGCTCTCAAGAATTCAGGAATTCATTAGTTTTACTCAATTATAACCAAAAGACTAAACAAAATGAGATTCTGTTCGCGAATCTCCGCCAATGGGAATGGCGTCCAATGCTTTGGTCACAGTTTGTCGGCTTTAATATAACCCACGCTTTGATCGATTGTAAAATATAGAAAATGATAAAAATAGACAGAATTTAAAACGAAATTCATTGTCATTCATATGTTTGGTTGCATTAAGTGATGCAAAAGTGCGGAATTAGTTCAATAGTATTAAAGTTAATATAAAGCAATCATATTTCCAAGTAATATAACAATTGTGAACAAAATGACACAATATTATAGAATATTCTTAATACTCGTCTTAAATAGTGGTTAAACTCAGAGCACAATATAATTGAATTATAGATATATTTTTGAAATATTATTAACAATATTTTGATGGAAAACAAAACATTACTATAAATGTCTGCAAACATTAAAATCTATATTTTGAGAAAATTAAAGATATATAATTATAATTAAAATTTAAACCAATAAAGTTTAAGATCTCAATAGAAAACAAATAAATTTATGTTAAGTATTAATTAACTAAAGTTTTTGTCCACAAAAATATGAATCAAAATAATTTTATAAATTATAAGTGTTTTTATAACAAATAGTATAACAATATTTAATTTAAACAATTATATAAATCACGAGAATTTCAAAATTCAAATACTTTTCGCTATTTCTAAATCGAGAATCCATTTCATAACTAAATCTCAATTGTAATTAAGTGTCCATTTGTTAAACGCATTCATAGATCTAATTCATTGATTCACAGATAATACACATTAAACTCATTGAACATATAATCTGTGATAAAAAAGTGGTGAATAGAAAGTGAGAATGATCTACATTTTGATCGTTATGATGGTGTCGGCCATCGCCACCAATAATGGCCTCGATATGCTTATCGGTGCCCAACAGGCGGCCAATCCTGGAGTTGGTAATTGTCTTGAAGACTCAGTTGAACTGATTGTAAAGGTCTTTATCCACTGTGTGAAAGCCAAGCTGGGGCTCGGCTACAAAGAAAACCTGGACTATACATCTGCCCCGGATTGTTGCGTTTTGTACGAGGCTTCACTTTTATCAAGACCATCGGTATGTGCCATACTTGTGTTTTGTTATATATGCCATCAAATGTATGCATTTGGTGTGAATCATGTGATTAATTAACCGCCGATTCAATACCCGAACAGATGGAGAGACAGTGCAAAGTATTGGGAACCGTGGAAAAAGAAACAGAGCAAACTATGCACGAATGCACTAAATCCGGCCATCACTTGAATATCAGTTTCTGCGACCGTCTGTCCGGTGGGCGACAATTCAGCCCCACTTGTAGAAAATATATGGCCATTAGTGGTGCCGACTCTCGTCGGCCGTCGACTGCTATTTCGGTATTATTGGCGCCGATTGTGGTGTCGATTGCGGTCTCTTTTTCTGATTTTTGTCCGCATTTTCATTAGTTTTATCGCTTTTTCACATCTAATTCAAGACATTATTTTAACATTTATTTTTATTATAAACAGTTATTCAATTTTATTACCTGTTTTAATGGTTTTCTTATGATGTATGGATAGTTTAAAATTAGTGTTAATTTATATTTTTGTTTTTGTGTTTTGAATTATATTTATGTTTGATTTGTATTTTTGTTTTATAAAGTATTTTATTATTTATCTGTTTATGGCATTAATTCTGTGTATTATTTATGCATTTTTTAACGATTAAATTATTAGTTTTGAATGAATTCTCGCTTTAGTACACAATAAACACAACAATACTTTCAATTTATAAGTTATACAATTGATTGAAGAATTGAAATACATTTTTTCCGTCGGGCGTCGACTCGACATCACTTCACCGCCCGATCGCACCGCAGGTGTCGTCTCCTCTTCCGAATCCATTTCAATCATTGGATCCATTTTTGACTCAAAATTTTATACGAATTTACAAATGATTAAAATGTTTTCTAACGTCTAAATGACAGGAATTTAAAATGCTTTAATAAATACAACAATTCAGTCAATTCATAAGTCATGTATTGTATTGTTATAATGAATGCAAACATTTTTTTATTCAAAGACAACAATTTTAACCGTAAATCAATTCAACATTTATTTGCATAAAATTTGTCACAATAAAAGCGTTGATATGTCTGTAATAAATGATATTTTAGGTTATTTTATGCCTTCACTGCTATTACTAGTGATTTGTTGCATAAGAGGCGCAGAATTAACAGAAGAATATGTAATTAAACCACACGATAGTAACCGTAATCTGGATTGTCGTCATTCAATGATCACATCTCTGACCAAAATGAGAGACAATTATTACTTCGTGTCGACCGTTGATAAGAAGTATTGGTTTGCGAGTGAATCGGATGTAAACACAGATCTAAACAGTCGACAGTTGCGGACAATAAGCAGGGATTGGGACAAAATCGATGCATCCGTTTATTATGGAGTGAACGCCGAGTGCTCTCAAGAATTCAAGAATTCATTAGTTTTACTCAATTATAACCAAAAGACTAAACAAAATGAGATTCTGTTCGCGAATCTCCGTCAATGGGAATGGCGTTCAATGCTTTGGTCACAGTTTGTCGGCTTTAATATAACCCACTCTTTGATTGATTGGTCCCGAAGTGTGGACAGTGTGGCCATATTTGACGAGACTTTGTTCATATTTCAGGGTAACTCTGCTTTTGGTTTTGCAAAATAAGTCATATATTTAATGTGAATTGAATTGAAACCCAAGACAACAAACAGGTTCGGGTCGACTGTGTCTACAAAAACAATAAATGGGTTTATGAGGTGAACACCGCTTACGTCCCATTCCTAGAGTTGGGACCATTCAATGCCGCATATTTTGGTGACCAACAGAAAGATCTCGTTCCCTTATATCTCATTAAAGGCCAAAAGAATTTTCTTTGTTTTATCTATGTTTGTATTCACACTACTCTCTCTCTCTCTCTCTCTCTTCCATGTAATAGATCTTGACTTTTGAGA
>CAJPIZ010001075.1:0-18698 GCA_905368565.1 Medioppia subpectinata | reverse complement strand
GGGATGGATATAAGCATTCAGTTGTTCTGATTAATTCTTATCATTTACTTATTTATACAATTTTTATTGTAAATGATTGAATAAAAGTTGATGACTTATTTCGTCACTATATATATGAATGAACCAATGCTTATGCTCTGTAAGTGGTTGTCTATTTGTCTATGAGTCATTCATTGATAGAGTGATAACATTTATTGTCATACTTTGAACCGAATAATGGGATTGGTGTGCTTTTTAAAATAATTTATCTACAATTAATACTAAAACTAATCATTATAATTAAAAAATATTTTCCCAAAATAAATTCCCCTTCCCACACCTTTGTATTTTCCGTAATTTCCCTCTATTTTCCGTAGCAGCAACATGGGAATCTATGGAATTTTGAAATTCTGCCGCTCATTACTTATATAACAACTGATTAATGTAAATATTATCAGTATTTTATATAAATTAATTGTACATAAGTGGCATTTTTGCTTTAACAGCTGTATTTTTACTATGATGACGAGTAATATAAATTGACTAGTGTAATAAGTTATTACTAATAACTTATGTTGGTTGCACTAATGTTGAACTAATGTTAAAGCACAGCATTAAAGTTTTACTTTATATGTGACAAATACCTACTGTATGCTATAAATATAATATCTCTTAAAAATACCTTTATCTGTAGTACAGATTCTGTACTATTATTACTATAGATTCTGTAGCCTCTTGTAGCCAGAAATTCCTGTAATTGTCACATATGGTATTTGTAATACAATTATTGTGTTTGTACCATTTTTATTTATTTCACTACATACTTTATTATTATTATTGGATATTAATAATAATTTATTATTCATTTATTCAAATTAATTGTTTAAATTATTTTACAGTAATTGATAGTAAATCTATACTGTAGTTATTAAAGTTATAAATCAAAAATTAAATAGCTTACTAGCATTTATTTAACCATTATCATAAATAACAATTTATTATTACCAATTTGATTTAATCTCTGAATATTCATCTAATATACGCTGCTTTAATTCTTTATAGACTTTAATCCGTTGATCCGCTTTTAACTGTAAATACGCAAAACATTATCATTAAAAACACTAAATTAAAATTATAAATCACTAAAAATATCAATGAAAACACAATAATTTTCAACATTAAATATTACCAGTAATTCAAGTTTATTGCTCTTATTTGCTTCCCAAACACAATAACACAACTCCTTTATATAAGACACTAAACCAAACACTTTCGCCTCTTTCACAAGCCTTTGACGGGAATTGATCTCCAATTGTGTAAAAGAGTTGCCATTAATTGCTGTCATTTCCCGGATATAGGCGTCGATGAAATCCATCATCTGATGGTCAGTTGGGAACCCTTCGGGACCAAAGTCAAGCTCCTGTTGACCCCAATTAACAAAATAATCACCTAGATCAGCGCCCCTATACATATAACTGCTCCAATCAAAATCAATGAGATAAACATTCACAGCATTATTATTATTGTGGTCTCGTAATCACTGGTCTTATAATGCCGCTAACTCTAGCAATACTCTCTTCTGTTGCCCTGATAACTCTGACAGCCGGTGAAAGGATTGGGTTCGGTAGAGACGGTGGTTTAGTCATCTGTAGTCAAGGAAGAGGTTATTCTTCTGGATCTCCTGCCGGACTAACCCGTGTCTCAGGGATTCAATGTCTGATTTTTTGAGCCAATCGTCAAATAAAAAGCTCATATATTCTTCGGCCTTGTCTTTAGGTATCGGCATATCTAGTGAATGCAATTTTGCCAACTTTTGGGCCAATAGTGCGACAGTTTTGGGATTCAGATCATCGCTGGCGTTGAAATAGTGTGACTAAAATTGTAGTAAATTAGTTTATTACTATCAATAATTACATATTAAAATAAATAAATGATTTATACCTACATCAATAAATTCCGTAATATAAGGTCATGGTATTTGTCGGTCATTAAATCCGCTATATAATCACCGGCTATTTTAATGTAAGTAACGATTGTTTACACATTACAAATGCGGCTAGAGAAGGTCCAGTAGTAAGCGCATAAACTGGTGTACTTTTGGGTATTTTGCTGGTATAGTGTCCGGTAGAAAACAGTAAAGTAACTTGTTAACAAATCCACCGCTATTTACAATTATAATTTATAAGATTAAGCTAGATTAAAAGGTTTCGCAAAAACACACTAACGTTGCGGGTTTGATGACCAGATTGTCGGCGCAAACGTCGGTCCATTCGCCGCCTAAATATGTTTTGCACAACTCGTATACATTGAGCCGATCTTCCGCTGAAACGCTTTCATTCATTTTTAATTTAAAATTAATTTATAAAAATATTTATTTATTGAACAAATAATTTATATGTAATTTCTTGCAATTTTAAACTAACACAGGATGCAAAAATTAGCACAATAGTTTTGCTTATATTTGCCATAATTTTAGCTAAATCTAATCACTTTTTAATTTATAAACATTATTATCTATGTATTCAAGGTAATGTTAAATTATTTAGATTATATTTAATATCTATCATATGATATTTGTAATTGTTTAATTTTATTTTTAATAACTTACATTAATTTATTATGTTTGATTTATTTAAATTATTTATTTAAATTTGATCGAGGTAATTGTTACATAATTTTACTGTATTTAGGAAGTCTTATTGATAATATGATATTAACCACAAAATTATAACATTATTAGCATTTTTCAAAACATAATGCTTTGTTTTATAATCAAAATGATTGAATAGCTGAATATTCATATAATATACGATTTTTTAATTCTTTGTAGACTTTAATGCGGTTCTCGGCTTTTGGCTGCAATTAGACAAAGCATTATTATTAAAAAATTATAGTAAAAGTGGAAATTACAAAATATTACCAGTAATTCAAGTTTATTGCTCCGAATTGAGTCCCAAACACAATAACAAATCTCCTTTACATAAGACATCAAACCAAACACTTTCGCCTCCTTTATAAGTATAGCTGTCCAACAGCTTGAAATTCATATTATGCGCTAAGGTTAAAGTCAATCAAACAGTGTAAAAAGCTACAGTAGCCAATCAACATTAAGGAAGAAAGGCCTTTAGAAAGGCCTTTGGACAGCTATATTTATAAGCCTTTGTTGTGAATTGATCTCCAATTGTGTAAAAGAGTTGCCATTAATTGCTGTCAATTCTCGGATATAGGCGTCGATGAAGACCAGCATCTGGTCATCAGTCGGGAAAACTTCAGGGCCATAGTCTTGTTGACACCAATTAACAAAATAATCACCCAGGTCAGCGCCCCTATACATATAGCAGCTCCAATCAAAATCAATTATGTAAACGTCGACATTATTATTATTATTAGTGACCAAAATATTACGGCGATTGAGATCGTTATGGGAGAAAACTACTGGACTGTTGAGACTGACCATCACTTTCCTAACCCAAGCCATCTCTGCCACAAAATCCGTAGACATCAATGTCTTGAGGTTATTCTTCTGGATCTCCTGCCGGACTAACCCGTGTCTCAGGGATTCAATATCTGGTTCTTTGAGCCACTCTTCAAATATCATTCGCATATAGATTTCGGTCCTGTCTTTAGGTATCGGCATATTTAGTGAATGCAATTTTGCCAACTTTTGGGCCAATAGTGCGACAGTTTTGGGGTTCAGATCATCGCTGGCGTTGAAATAGTGTGACTAAAATCGTAATAAATTATTTCATTTCTAATTACATTAATCACAATATTAAAATAAATATATTATTATTTATACAGACATCAATAAATTGTGCAATATTTCCGGCATTAAAAACAGCGAGTATTTTAGGTGATATATTACTGGCCGATAAAAGTACATGTACTGTTAACAAATGTGTAGTGTTTACACCGGCAACCGCCATCACATTACCATGGTATTTGACCACTACTTTTAAATATTTTGCTGACATAGTGTCCGGTAGAGAACAGTAAAGTAACTTGTTAATAAATCCACCCCTATTTACAATTATAATTACAAAATGATTTAATTAACTTTATTTTCTAAAAGATTTGCAAAAACACACTAACTTCGCGGGTTTAATGACCAGATCGTCGGCGCGAACGTCGGCCCATTCGCCGCCTAAATATGTTTTGCACAACTCGTATACATTGAGCCGATCTTCCGCTGAAACACTTTCGTTCATTTTTAATTTAAAATTATTACCAATTAATTAATTAATTTAACTGCACTAACATTAAATGCAAACATGAAAAATAGCTTAATTTGTACATGCCATCATTTTAGTTTAATCTAATCACATTCTAATTTATAAACATAACTATCTACATATTCAAGGTATTATAAATTATTGATGAACCACAGTACTAAATGAGTTTATGTCACATGGTCGCATATTTATTATTTGCTTAAAATTTTTATTATTTGTTTTTTAGTAGAGGTAGTAAATTATTTGCACATATTATTATAGCATAAATGGGTTTTAATACTATATAAGACAATGAATTCTCATATTATTAATTAAATATCAGAATATTCTTGAATTACGCGATCCTTGAGACGAGTGTAGCATTTAAACCGAATCTCAGCCTTTTTCTGTACAAAACAATTTATAAATACAATTAAATTAAAATCTTTACACTTGTATTTTGATCATCACTTTGAAACAATTAAATAATTACCATAAGTTCAGTGCTATCATCGGAACCGTTAACTGTTCTCTCTATACAAGACATAATATCATTAATAAATTTCAATAATGCAAACACTTTCGCCTCCTTTATAAGTCTTTGGAACGAATTGATCTCCAATTGTGTAAAAGAGTTGCCATTAATTGCTGTCATTTCACGGATATAGCCATCAATAAAGGGCCACATCTGGCGATCTGTAGGGAACCGGGAGTCGACCCCAAACTCGGCACTATCTGAAGCCCAAGTGCTGAAATAATTGCCAAAATCACAGCCCCTGTAGTTATAACTACTAAAATCAAAATCAACAAAATAGATATCCAACTGATTGTTATCCGGATTCAAATCACGGATCAAAATATTGGTGCGATTAAAGTCATTGTGCGAGAAGAGCACCGGACTCTTGATGGCCAGCACCTGATGCCTGAGCCAAGACATCTCCGCCAACAGATCCCGAGCCAGGAATGTGTTCAACTGATTGGTCACAATCTCTTCCCTCACCCATCCCTCACGTAATGATTGTCTCTGATTCTCATCAAACCATTGGTCAAAATTGACGGTCCCTTCGGTGCTGTCCTTCGGAATCGGCGGTTTTAATGAATGAAATTTTGCCAATTTTTGACCCAACAGTCCCGCCGTCCGCGGGTTGTGATCATCACTAGCTGTTAAATACCTGGACTTTATTTTTAAAATTAATACGGTATTACAATTTATTTGTATTTATAAATAAAATTATTTGTTCATGATGTATTATGCAAAACAAATATGTGTTACCTCAATATATTCACTGATAAAACCCTCGTTAAATATAGACAATATTTTAGGCGATATATTGTGTTGCGATACTAATAGAGATTTAACCAATACATGTGTTTCCGAGCCGTAAAGATTGATTACATCCATGTTATGAAATCTGACCACAACTTTGCCGTATATTTGGTCCACGTTTTCGGGCAGAAAACAGTAAAACAATTTATTTACAAAACCAACCCTTAAATTAATATTAAATTAATTAGTCATTCTATAATTATAATTGTATTAATTAATCACGGAAAAAAATTGTGGTGCATATGAAAGACAATATCTGGAGTATCAGGGATGTGCAAAAATTCAATATAATTATTGTGATCATAAGCACAGTAATGAATGATTGGATACTGTGCCTGATATGGAGAACACTAACCACTTTGCATACAAGTTGTAGTTCACTATATGTAGTCACAGTATATTGGAGTTTAGCAACGCATATTCATTATTGAAAGTATACTCAAAAAAAATCACAGTAATTTCGGATTCACGTATATTCACGGATTCACACTTTTTAATTTGAATTAATTCAAATTTAATTGTGAGTTCTGTTTTTAAATTAATTATGCAATAATGTTGCAATATGTTGTGTGCATTTATGTTGCAATATGTTTTGTGCAATATGTTGTGTGCAATATGTTTTGTGCATTATGTTTATGTATATAATATAAATACTATGTATTGTATTGATGGCCAGCTTTATGTTATCACACCATATGGTGTATACAGCGTATAACTGAACATATCATTTAAATCTCAAATGCAATT
This sequence comes from Medioppia subpectinata, assembly GCA_905368565.1. Lineage (NCBI taxonomy): Eukaryota > Metazoa > Arthropoda > Arachnida > Sarcoptiformes > Oppiidae > Medioppia > Medioppia subpectinata. The sequence continues at coordinate 12,434 of CAJPIZ010001075.1, read as the reverse complement.
ATATTTCAATCATTTTTTTGGTCATTTTCCTATTCACTTGGATTAGATATACATGTAATTGAATACAATTAACGGTAATGTGAATACCAAACGGCTCTAAATTAATTTAACGCCGTTTGGTATTCAATCAATTTAACCATCATTTTTAACTAAATATTTTTTTAGTTGTTTGGCACTGTTTTGTTGTGTTAACATACTATGTAATATCATTGAATATGGTCACCAAATATTCACCAAATTGAATCATGTTCACAGATATTGATGTGTTATAGAAATGACTTTTAAAATGTTTGCAGTTCACTCATATGCGCACAGAATGACACGTGAAGTGCAACAGTATATTATTGGTGTTCATGAACTTAAACCAATAACCGAGAATATATTCTCAGTATTTACTTTTTGACATAAATCACGTNGCAACAGTATATTATTGGTGTTCATGAACTTAAACCAATAACCGAGAATATATTCTCAGTATTTACTTTTTGACATAAATCACGTCCGCTATTAAAATGAATGTAACTTTTTGTTGCGATAGCTCACGGAAAATGAATTTTTTGAGAATATGAACCAGATTCACAGTACCACCTGTGATGGGTCGCGCCATTTATATTTACAGTGATTGTAAATAATTATACAAGTATATTTATTTATTTACTTAACGCGTTTTGTAATCACTTCATTTTCACTAATTTCAGTCCATTTGCCGCTTAATTGTGTTTTGCATAAGTCATACACTTTGTGCCGGTCCTCAGCCGACACCGAATCCTCCATTGTTTACGAGTTTAACTGTATTTATATTAATTGTTTGTAAATGAAACAAATAAATATACAATACTTCACAATAACTACATCTATTGTATAACATCTATATTAATAATGTCATAATAAATCATAAATGTCAATTAAATGACAATCAATAATGATAACATACTGCACATTTCGTAATTATATCAAGGTTGTCAATGCTTACACTATTTAGTTACCATGTGTTGAAAGTTAGATAAAGTATTTATTTTATGTCAGCTTTTCTATTTATTACATTACACATATGAATAAATAAAATGACAATTTATTTTTATTAATTTTTACATATATTATTTAATTTTAATATAATTTAATTAAAATAAAAAATGGTAAAAGATACATTCTTATTCAAATATGAAAATTTTTTTACCATAAATTAATTAATGTCTGAATATTCTTCAAAAATACGTTTCTTCAGCACTCGATAGCAGTTATACCTGATCTCCGCCTTTGGCTGTAAAACATATCAAATATAGTTAACTCATTACTCATATAAAACTCTTGATTTAATTATAATTTATAAATTAATTACTAAACAATAATTTCTTATTATCAATCATAGCATACCACAAGATCTGTGCGCTTGCTATTAGTTGTCTCCCAAATGATATATAGTATATCTTTAATATATGCCATTAAAGTATACACTTTTGCCTCTTTAGTCATTGACTGCCGGGAATTGATCGGTAATTCCCGGAAAGAGTTGCCGTGAATTTTGCACATCTCGTCCACATAGGCGTCAATAAAAGGCAACATCTGATGGTCGGCCGGGAACGGGCCGTCGCCAAAGTCGGTCACCTTTTGACCCCAACCAGCAAAGTATTGGCCAAAGTCGACGCCCCGGCAGTCATAGTTAGAAAAATCAAAGTCTATGAGATAGATGTCCAGCTCCTGGTTGTTGTTCACTATGGATTCCCTGACCAAAGTGTTGCGCCGATTAAAGTCATTGTGAGAGAAGACAATCGGCGATCGGAGCTGTTTGATGGCCGTCGTGAGCCACAACAACTCTGCCATCAAATCCATGTCTTTAATCTCATAGGTGTTGAGCATCTGTTGCCGTACAATACCGTTTGCCAGCGATTGTCTCAACTCGTCTGTCAGCCATTCATCAAATACATCGATCATAGGTTTAGTGTGTTTAGTGATTGGCATCCGTTGCGAGTGAATTGTGGCAATCTTTTGGGCCAATTGGGACACTGTCTTCGTGTTCAAGTCATCCGTGGCGTTGAAATATCTGGACTACATTATAAAAACAATAATTACAGTAATGTTATTATACTGTACACTATTAAATAATGTCTTACATCGATGTACTCATTGATGGTTCCGTTGGGAAAAACACCCAACAGTTTGGGACTGATATTGATTGACGACAACAGGAGATTAATTGCCAGCACTTGTGTCTCATTAATAAAGTCCTTAAACTGTTCATAATCTACATAACGGACAATCACTTTATTATAACGTGCAGTTTGTTTGTAATTATCCGGCAAACAGCATAAATATAACTTATTCACAAATCCTTCACTAATTAATGGTGAATTAATAATTAATAATTATGGTGATAAATAAAATAAATTCAGTGTTAATATATTTTATCCAATATAGTTAAGTATACATACGTTATGGGCTTTATAATCAGATCAGTGACACTAATCTCAGACCATTGGGCGCCTAAATATGATTTACATAATTCATACAATTTCTTTCTCTCTTCCACAGGAATATCGTTTTCTTTATTTTCCATTTCTTTATTAATTATTACAAAAATAGACACAAAAACTAAAAACAATTTCTATAAGTTATTTAAAGAGAAAATAAATAAAAACTTGCATTGATTTAAATCAAATGTAGAATCAGCTTTATTCAGAAACACAGATATAGTGCTGTGCTTATTAATACAGTATCAGTTTTGTTTTGTAAATCATGTGATTAATAATGATAATAATTAACATCATAATATTTCTTAAAAATTGATTACATTTATAAATTATAACTTACGAGTACATGCAGTAAGTGCAAAACTAGTTCATAACTTCTTAAAATAACCTTGATTGAATTCTATAAAGACAGATGTGTCTTTGCACCTAAAAATATTAAATTTAATTTGTATTGTTTATTCACATGACCATGAAAATTTTAACTTTCACTATACAAATCATTACATTTTATTAAAAGTGTCATATTGACCTTAACAAGTGCATAATACTTAAAATGATTATTTATCCCAATGGGCGTTTTAATTAATTTACGGTACTAACATTTTAATAAAACAATATTATTACCTACATATTATTGCATTGTTTTAATTGGTATTTTAAATTAGTTTTTATGTATGTAAATTTCTTTATTTATTCAGTACTTCCAAAATATGAATTAATTTTAATTAAGTTTCCATATAAACAATTGCAAACATAACTTAATTTAAAAATAATAAAATATTTATAAATTTAATTAATATCGGAATATTCCTTAAGAATTCGATTCTTCAGCTCTCGATAGCAGTTATACCTAATCTCCGCCTTTGGCTGTAAAGACACAAAATTAATTATTTTAATTATTAAATTAATTTAAATTAAATGTAAAATTTACAATAAAAAATAATTCACAAAACAAACCATAAGATCTGTGCGTTTAGTATTAGTTGTCTCCCAAAAAATATACAGAATATCCTTCATATATGCCATTAGAGTAAACACTTTTGCTTCTTTAGTTAGTGTCTGCCGGGAATTGATCGGTAATTCCCGGTAAGAGTTGCCGTGGATTTTGCACATCTCGTCGATATAGCCGTCAATGAAATGCAACATCTGGTGGTCGGCCGGGAACTGGCCGTCGCCAAAGTCGGTCTCCTTTTGACCCCAACTGCAAAAGTATTGGCCAATATCTATGCCTCGGTAGCCATAGTTACACCAATCAAAGTCTATGAGATAGATGTCCAGCTCCTGGTTGTTATTCACTGTGGACTCCCTGACCAAAGTGTTGCGCCGATTACAGTCGTTATGCGAGAATACAGTGGGGCTATTGAGCTGTTTGATTGTGGTTGTGAGCCAAGACAACTCGGCCACCGGATCCAACTCTTTGATCCGCAAGTTGTTGTCCCGTATCTGTTGGCCAACAATCCCGGTGTCGAAGGACTGTCTTATTTCGTCGCTCAGAAAGTCTGAAAACATATCAATCATTGGTTTTGGGTTTTTAGGTATTGGTATCCGTTGTGAGTGAAATGTGGCCACTTTTTGTGCCAATAGAGCCACTGTTTTCGGGTTCAAGTCATCCGTGGCGTTGAAATATCTGGACTGTAATAATAATCAGATTAATTAGTTATTGATATAATTAAAAACGTATTAAATAATGTCATACATCGATGTACTCATTGATGGTTCCGTTGGGAAAGACACCCAACAGTTTGGGACTGATATTGATTTGCGACAACAGGACACTTATAGTAGTGACTTGTGTCTGATTAAATAGATCCTTAAACTGTTCAAAATCTACATAACGAACCACCACTTTATTATATCGAGCAGTTTGTTTACCATCAGGTAAACTGCATAGATATAGCTTGTTTACAAAGCCCTCGCTAAACGTGTTCGTGGTAAAAATAATAATTACATTATAATATTTTTATTTTGAAACATAATTATAATTTATTTTTTATATAGTAAATTCTACTCACGTTATGGGCTTAACAATCAAATCAGTGGCACTAATCTCAGACCATTTGTCGCCTAAATATGATTTACACAATTCATACAATTTCTCCCTCTCTTCCACCGGAATGTCATTTACTTTATTTTCCATCTCTTTATTAATTGTTAATTATCACAAAAATAAATATAAAATTAAAATAATATTTATTAATTATTATTTTAATTAAACACAAATATTTAACTATCAAAACTATTCAAACTTATTTATAGTATTGCAAAAATTAAACAACGATATTGTATTCACTAATATTGACTTGTCTTTAGTGGTGTTTTTATAAATACGAGTTTTATTTGTTAAACATGTGATTAACACTTAAAAATTGATAACTTTATCATTGATAAGATATTGTATATACAGTATTTGATGGATATTTTACACTATTAATTATAACATATACCATATTCATTTTATAAATATAAAATAGACAATATTTTGAAGTCCAGTTTGATATAAAATTATTACAGTATACATCAATAAATATGTCAAGCCATTTACCACGAAAGTTTGAAAATACAGTATTGATACAAATGTGCACTTACTATGGAACATGTATTGTATAATTGATTTGACCATGAAAATACATGTATGCTTTATTACTAAATAATATAACAAGTGATTATGATTTCTTCTATCGTGATGTCTTAAATGCACTAAAAATAACACATTCAACTAAGTTCCTAAATGCCCTTTTTAAATGCACATTTGAGTTGTAAAATATGCACTTTACAATCGACCATTAAAGTGCTTTAATCAATTTAATTGCATTAAATGCATTTTCACCTAATACTGATGCTATTAACTAGATAAGATTGTATTGTAATTTTTTTAATTAAATTAATAAAATTTTTATATTACTGTATAATATTACAGTATAATGACAATCATTGGTGCACTGCAGGCAAGCAAAGGATAGGGTTTAGACAGTTTAAAGGGGTTTTGGTAGAGCTAACGGGGGTTTTGGTAGAGCTGAAGGGGTTTTGGTAGAGCAAAGGGGGTTTTGGTAGACTCCTGTCCATATACTTATCTGAGCCATAAAAGCTGATGGACTCTCGGACGCGTCCGCGGACTCGGACGCGGACTCGGACTCGGATGTGGACTCGGACGCGAACATCAACCAATGTTATTTGGAGTTATTAATAGTTATTAAACAAGTTTAGAGTAAATAAGACTTTATTGTGATTATATAAAAGTAATACAAAAAGTAATACAAAAATTATGAGACATCAATACACACAGGAATTCACACAGCAATGAGTTAGTCTACACGACTCAACACCAAGAGTGTTGAGTCGCGTCCGACAGTAGGTAAAGCTAAAAACTAACTAACTATGGGTGAGAGTGGGCTCGACTTATATACCCAGGCAGTGTTCGCTCAGGAATGCAACACTTAGAGAGGGATTAGCGCTACGCGAATGACATTAACCATATGTAACTCAATGGTGTTCTGGTGTGAATATCTGTTATACTGTAATATAAATTGAAAATATTATATTTAAAACAGTTTTTACAAAATTAAAAAATAAAAATACTTTAGTTATAAATATAATTATGTTAATATAAGTATATAATTTAAGTTTATAATTTGTCTATTATTAATAGACTATTAAATATAACAAAATTAATGAATGTCTGAATATTCCTCAAGAATACGATTCTTCAGCACTCGATAGCAGTTATAACTGGTCTCCGCTTTTGGCTGTAAATACACGAAATTAATTATTATAAACATTTTATAGAATAATTATATTTATAAATTACTAGCGAAACGTAGGTAATGAAAAAAGTTAGTTTACAAAACATACCATAAGATCTGTGCAGTTGGTATTAGTTGTCATACCAATACAATACATAATACTCTTCATATATGCCATTAAAGTATACACTTTTGCCTCTTTGGTCATTGACTGCCGGGAATTGATCGGTAATTCCCGATAAGAGTTGCCATGAATTTTGCACATCTCGTCGATATAGGCGTCAATGAAGGGCAACATCTGGTGATCGGCCGGGAACTGGCCGTCGCCAAACTCGGTCTCTTTATGACACCAACTGCTAAAGTATTGGCCAATATCTACGCCCCGATAGGCATAGTTAGACCAATCAAAGTCTATGAGATAGATGTCCAGCTCCTGGTTATTGTTCGCAGTCGACTCTCTGACCAAAATATTGCGCCGATTGAGGTCATTATGGGAGAAAACTTTGGGACTATTCAGCTGTTTGGCTGTCTTTAGGAGCCAAGACATCTCCGCCCGCGGAACCAACTCTTGGACCCGGAAGTTGTTGTCCCGTATCTGTTGGCCAACAGTCCCGCTAACGAAGGATTCAATTACTTTGTCGGTTACAAAGTCTGCCATCTTTTCAAACAGTAATTTAGGAGAATTAGGTATTGGTATCCGTTGTGAGTGAAATGTGGCCAACTTTTGGGCCAATACGGCCACTGTCTTAGGGTTCAGGTCATCCGTGGCGTTGAAATATCTGGACTGTAGTAACAATTAGATTAATGATTTATGATTACAATTCAAAACTTATTGAATAATGTCATACATCGATGTACTCATTGATGGTTCCGTTGGAGAACACACCCAACAGTTTGGGACTGATATTGCATTGCGACAACTGGACACTCATTGTAATTACATGTGTCTGATTATAAATTTGCTTAAACTGTTCATAATCAACAAAACGAACCACCACTTTATTATATTGAGCAGTTTTTTTACCATCAGGTAAACTGCATAAATGTAGTTTATTTACAAAGCCACCGCTGAACGTGTTCGTGTAAAAATATTTATATTTTAGAAATTTTAGTAGAAAATAAAAGTACAATCATTTTATAAAATATAATAAATATTACTTACGTTACGGGCTTTATAATTAGCTCAGTGGCACTAATCTCAGACCATTGGGCGCCTAAATATGATTTACACAATTCATACAATTTCTCCCACTCTTCCACCGGAATATTATTTTCTTTGTTTTCCATTTCTTTATTATTTATTATTTTATAAATTAATATAACGTTTGATATAATAATTAAACACAGTTTATTTTAAATATTAAAACATTTGCTTATTTATAGTGTTATGAAAGTAAACAGAGTTAATGCAAAATTGACGTCATAATGTTTTCAAAAATAATCTCGATTGAAATCTACTTTAATAGCTCAATTATTTACAGCATCTATAAATATGTTTTCAAAAATCAAGCCCCTAATTATCAGTCAATAGTTAAACGATATATCAAATTTGATCATGACTTATTTTATCACGACGTATTGTATGATTTAAAGTAATACAGTATCATACAAAACAACAAATCCAATTTAATGTTTTTAATGCACTTAATTGTACTATTAACTATTATGGGATTTACTCAATTTGCTAACATTTTTACCTCATAATGTTGTTAACTTGATATAATTACATTGCATTATATGATACTTTTAGTAATTATTTCTATTACAATAATCATTTAATAAACTTGTATTTTAAAAGTTAACGTTCCAAAACAAGTTGTTTCAAATTTGTTTCAAACAACTACTCTATGTATTTTTCATTATTGTTAAAATAATTTAATAACTTTATTTTTAATTAGAAATTGAAGATATTATATTTAAGATAATTTTTATAATATGATTTACAATAATAAAACTATATGTAAATTTGATTTGCTAAAATTTACTATTATTTAATTTACAGAAATTTGTATAACTTGTAAATTATTTTCATAATTATTTTCCATTTCTTTATTTTGTAAATTATAATTTATTCAACTACTCATTACAAAACTTTCCATCATTTATAGCACATTAGGAGTACGGTAAGCTACAATACAGTATGCAAATTATAAAAGTAATTACATTCAACATATCGAATTCTTTAATTAATAATTCATAAAATATAATTAATGATTATTTTTGAAATAATTAAAACTAAAAAAACATTAAAATCTAAGCGAAGAATATTCTTGTTGTACGCGATCTTTAAGGACTTTATAACAGTTGAGCCGTATCTCTGCCTTTGGCTACAAAATGTAATGCATTATTAATTAAAGAAACATGTTGAGATAATAATACAATACAGTATAACTTACCATTAAATCAGTCTTATTATCAGTGATAGCAATCCAAATGGCAAACAATATATCCTTCATGAATGCAATTAACGCAAACACTTTGGTCTCTATAATAATCCTATGGCGGGAATTAACGGCTAAATTCCTATAAGAATTGCCATGAATTCTACACATTTCGTCAATATAAGCGTCAATGAATGGCCACATCTGTTCATCAGTTGGGAAATCTCCGGCCCCAAAGTCGACCTCCCGGTGCAACCAACTGCAAAAATATTGACCAAAGTCCACACCCCTATAAGTGTACTTGGTCCAATCAAAATCAATGAGGGTTATATCAAACTCATTATCAGTTAGGGTACTATTGTGTGGCCGATAGACCAGAATATTGCGGCGGTTAAAGTCGTTGTGCGAGAAAACTATGGGACTCTGGAGGGCGTCGACCGCCGCCTGAAGCCACTCATTCTCTCGGATCAGATCCGTGTTCACAAATGCTTGTAATTTGTGTCGTCGTATCTGCTCTATGATCACCGGGTGGGCCATCGACTCCCGTATCTTATCGCTGGTCTCCATATTGAATACCCGTTTGTATAAGTGGTATATGTTTGTGGGCTCTCTCCGCACCGGCATCTGGATTGAGTGAAATTTGGCCAATTTTCCAGCCAATAGGCGCACAAGTGTTGGGTTTAGGTCATCCCGACCGTCAAAATAACGGCACTATTTGCACATGGTCAAATTAGTGATTATTACAAAACAATCATGGTAATAACATTGTTAGTTAGCATTACGTCTATGTATTGACTGATAGTTCCTTTGGGAAACACAGCCATCAGTTTTGGTGATAGACCGAGATGTGATAGAATCACCGCAATTGTTATCACGTGTGTTTGCGTGAAGTACTGTTTATATCTCTCATAATCTACAATACGAATGACTACCCTATTATAGTCAGACTTAATGTTTGATGGTAAACTACATAGGTATGATTGATTTATATGTCCATCGCTATTTATAACAAATAAATAATTTATTAAAATGTTTTTCTAATGTAAATAAAAATATATAGCATATAAATATTATTTTATTTTGTAAACTTACGCAATAGTTTGTATATCCAATTGATTTGATGATATAACGGCCCAATTTTGTGGTAAATAAGTTTTACATAATTCATACAACTCTTTTCGGGTCTCATTAGTTATATTAGTACTCATTTTAATTATAATTTTGTAGTACTGTTACTATGAATACAATATTTCAATACAGTTAATAAATCAAGTTTAGTTTAATAAGTTGTTTATTTAATTCAATAAATTGTACAAGTAGTATTATTACACAATTTTATTTTATAAATAATTTGCAAATATTATTTATATAATAAAACTAATTGTTAAAACTGAACAATTATAATAGCATGATTATGTATAATTAAGCAAAATATAATTATCATCATTAATTTTAATGTAATATTGTATAATTTAAATTTTTTTCTAACCTTTATCACTACGATAGAAGCAAATATAAACATAAAATCATGTATGAAGTTTATTTGTTATCTATTGTTATCAATATTTACAAATGAACAAGTTCAGTTATCTAATCAGTAATTAAAAATCATCAAATATTTGGTCCTTATTTCATAATTTTGGATTTTAAAGACACATAACATTTGAGTCTTTTCTCTGCATTTAACTAATAAAATAAAATTTAAATTAAATAATTAATAAAAAGCATTAATATACCAATTGGTCTGTCCTTTCATTATATTTATTCAATACAAGCAAACAATAGATTATCTGCATTAAAATATTACATAATTATTTAAAATAAATATTTAATTTTTATTATTCTTATCATAATGTTATTTTATACAAATAATAATTTATTAAATCCAAGAATTCTTAAATAATGCATAAGTATTTATAAGAATAAATAAATTTGATTAAAAATATTTTGTATGATTTATTAGCAGTATAATTAACGGACGAGGCGTAAAAATTACCGTGAAAAATATGCATGATAAGATTATTTGCAAATATCCACTAACAATTAACGCTATTATTTCTACATTTATGAGTGTTACTACATATAAGCACATTACACAATAACCACCCAAAATGAACCACACTGATAATATATATTTTGATAAATAGCTGGTATTATAAATGTCCACTTCGTTGTAAATGTTATTTAACAATTGCATTATATTTTGTGTATTTAATGACTTAATTCGCAATTTATTCAAACGATTATTAATTGAAATAAATTTTATTTTCAAATAATAGGACAACAGATAAAAGTAAGTCAATTGCCAGACCATTGCGTTAACGCCATTATATGCCGACATCATTAATAACATACCGTTTGGTACACCATATAAGAGGGCCGGTAGTATCGGTTTGAATATGATAAATATTACGGGTGTAATGAGGCCGACAAATATGCCCGATGTTTTGCACATGATCAAATTCATCGTAAATAATTTTTTTGCAATTTTCATTAACCGATTAACAGACTTAAGGTCCGATAGACCAATACTTTGTGGGCTAATCATACCCGACATCATCTCAAATACCCGCATAAATGTCGGTTCAATAGAGTTATAATATACATAATAATAGATTAGTTGTAAGCTTATGACAAAATGTGACAAGATAATAATTGCCAATTTTATATGAGTTCCGGCACCAATTAATTGCGAAAAGTCGCCAAATAGCAGCACGATCAATTCATTCTCCCCATTATTAATTAGGCCCAATATATTGACAAACAAATAATATAAATAACTCAATGAGATAAAATATGGGTTTGGATACCAAGATCTATTGGTCGGTGTTTTAGGTGTATTGAGTGATAACCCAATTCTATACAATTGATACTCTGCTGAACTAATTTGTAACTCTTTGGGCAATAATTGATTGCATTTAATAATTTCAGACATAATTTTAACATAAATTAAATTTCAAAATATGCTAGAAATTCATATCAATAATAAAATTATTACTACTTATACGAAGACAAAATATTAGTTTAAAATAAAACTTATGTAATGTAAACGTTTGTATCTATCGTGTAAAATGTCATTATTTATTTTGTGCAAATAAAACAATTTTTGTCATATTTATAATAAATTAAATTTTTGTTATTTTATAACAATTTTTATTGTTAAAATAACCTTTGGAGATATTAATATTTAATGTCAAGAACATTAAATTAAAAAATGATATTTTATAAATATAAATAATTTTTAAAATAAATATTGTAAATTTGTTGGGTATATTTTTGTCTCTTGATTAATTGAACATTCTGTAGCAACTAATATATTGAACTGAAACCTATATAGTATAATACCATTTTGTGCAATTTAAGTTCTCAGTTTAAATTACAGTAGTTAGTTTTCAATTAAATACTACAGCTATAATTATGTATTTAAAAAGCAAGTACCTTATGCTTCAACTACACATAAACTTAGCTATCTATTTTTAATTTGAAGACAAAAGTACAGTAAAATTGTACATAGATAGATTAAATACAATTTTAAAGGTCGATATTCTACTCATAAACATTTTACTGTTACATCACTTTTAATAACTTCATTAAATATAATGCGATATTGATTTAATAAATCCTAAATTATTTATGCGTGAAAAAGGCACAATGAAAAAGCATTTGTGTAAATTTCAAAAATCATTACAGATTATTTAGGCATGGTACATTTGTATACACATTTTAATTTAATTTATAATGCAATAGCGCGGCCACCGATGCCTGAAAGCCGGCGTTATAATCCATAGCCACCTCATTGTGCACATAATCGCCGCGACTATCATTATAAGTATCATTAATATCGG
>CAJPIZ010001074.1:0-18713 GCA_905368565.1 Medioppia subpectinata | reverse complement strand
AAAAGAATTGCAATTGAGATGAAAGATGTTTTAGAAAAAACGTATAGTTTTTACTATAATTAATAACTATACAGTATATGATATATTATGATACAACTGTATACAGTATAATATAGTATATATAAAAACAACTCATAATAGGTTTTAAACACATAATTAATAATTGATAAATAAAAACATTATATGATTTGATAGCAACTCTCATAACGTTTTAATGATCTCAGCAAGCAGCAATTAGCAATTATAGCAATTCAACGACAATTAAAATTAAATTTTTATAAACTTTTTGTTTGTTTTTTATATCCATTCGTCAATATATAATCCATTCATTGTTTTTGTGCAGATTTTTTTGTTATATTCTTTGCATAAATAATTGTAATAATTTTTTTCTTTATACATAAACAATTAAACTTTTTGTTTGTTTTTTATATCCATTCGTCAATATATAATCCATTCATTGTTTTTGTGCAGATTTTTTTGTTATATTCTTTGCATAAATAATTGTAATAATTTTTTTCTTTATACATAAACAATATTTTTTAATAAAAACATATTTTAAGTTAACTTGTTTTCAATAAAATGTCATCTATTTATCTCATCCAATACTCGGTAATAGTTTTTTTGTATTGTTTCTCATAATTTTTATAAATTATTTTATTATAACATTATTTTTCATTTCATAATCATTTGTTTAGTTTTTCATTCAAACACAAAAAATTTCAGAAATTTCAGAAAAATTCTTGTTTCAAAAAGTTTGATAAAATTTTATCTCTAAAACTTGTGATATAATATATATTTATAATAATAATAATAATAATCATAATAATTAATTAATTATAATTTTAATCAATACATAATCATAATCATAAATTTAATAAATTGCTGAATTGTCTAAAAATTTAAACATTATTCAAAAACATGATTTTTTCATTTGTCTCTCGTATTAGTAATATTATTTTTCATTTGTAAATATCATTGAATGTCTAGAAAAAACAGTTTAAAATTTAATTCTAAAATTTCTGAAATTTTAACTTTTTGTTACATTTAAAATTAATTTCTTATATATTTATTGGAATTTTATTTATTTATAATTTTGTTTTTGTATTTTTGTTTTGTTTATGTGAAAAGTAGAGAATATTTAACAAATTTTTTTTGTCTCCTTATTGATAGAGATATATATTTATATTTTATTTATATTTATATTATTATTATTATATAACAAAACTATTATTAGCATAAAATGAATTAATTTTGGGATAAAAAAAGGAGAGAAATATATATTTTAATCGTGTGTTTTTGGAAATGTATTGTTTTTGTGGGAAATTTGTTTAAAACATATTATTTTTATATTTCGAGTTATTGTCTCTCGATTTGTCTGTTGTTATTGTTTTGCCGTTTTTGTCAAGTTTTTAGAAAATGATAATAAGAAACAAAAACAAATGGTTGTGTCCATCCATTTATAAACAGTAAATCACTTCTAATTTGATTTTTTCTCTTTCTTCTCTCTCCAGAAAACATATTCTCGTTTTACACCTGTTTTTCACAATTCATGTGTTTGTGTGTCTGTATTGTGTTTATAGATATTTATATATACTGTGTAGATGTGGTCACCGCGTATTTTGAGTCACCATCAGCTCCATTATCATCGCCTCATCAATCCTTTTAACACTTTTTTTTTCATTATTTCACTCAAATTCACTTCTCTTTTTGCCTTTACTTCTCACTCATTCAATATCAAGAATCTCATCCCTTCACACATTCACTCCTTTTTTCTTTTTCCACAGCCTCTCATACACTCACACATACTCTCTCCTCATCCCTCTCTTTCACACACACAATGCATTCATTATCACATCCAAGTGTGTAGTCAGTCCTCCCTGTGCTAACCCTCTCCCCCTCTTCCTCTCACACTCGCTCTCTTCTGCCTCAATAAGTCTCCCGTAAAAGATTAAATAGTGGTGTCAGTAGTGAGCGCTCAGTCATCAGTAGTTCAGTTAATTTTTCCCTCATTTGAATGAATGTATGGAAAACTGATTATTAATAATATGTGTTCTGATAAGAAATCGCTATTCGAGTCACAACCGTATGGCATATATAAGGAGAAAGTATTTGAGAACTCGATTAATACATATATAAACTTCTTCTACTGTTTTTGGAGTTATTTCTTAGCGAAGAGAGAGAGAGAGAGAGAGAGAGAGAGAGAGAATGCATGAGAATTGATGTACTGATGCTGTAAAGCGTACGGCTTTTTATATGATATTTATATATTGAATTGTTGTCGTATATAACAAATGAAAGTTAAACTTAAATTATGAGGTGAGAGACGACTTAAGATTAACATTTCTGCTCGACTAACGCATCTAATGCTTACGTTTCCCCTTTCGCTGTCTCTATAGTCCGTATTGTTTGCTGAAAGCCTTCACCAGAATATATATTATAGAAATGTGTTTTTTGGCAAAAGAATTACTATATTTTTTCTCCTCTTCTCCTTCTTCACTCATAGAAGAGAAAGTAGTTTTGAGTTATAGAGTGAGAAGTGAGAGGAATTGGGAATCAAATCAATCATTAGAATAATAATAGGAATAAAGAATGGAATTCTCACTCAATAGGAGTTCACATTTTGGTGTGACTTTCGCTTTGGTTCCGAATAAAAAAAACTTTTATTCCCAAAAATACATAACTTTTTCCATATCTCATTTCAAGACTAACACTTCCCCCACACTCTCTCATTCTCTCTCCAATACACACACACTCTCTCCCCTTCACTCCCTCTCTCATTCTCTTCAATCACGTCTGAACTACCGGTGCTTTTATTTTATTCTCATTTTATTTATGCTTTATTTTTTCTGGTAGTAAAATATATAAAACATATCAATTCTGCAAATTCTTATATATATTCTCTTGTGTTATAATATATTAAATGTTGTGTCGAATTGTGTTTTTTTCTGTGAATGTGTTTAATGTATGTCAGCCTAACTTCTAGCCATTCATTCACACCATTCATACGCTTCTCATTCCCTCTCTTCCTATTCTATGGCAAAGAATTTTCGGCGACTTTTTTCTCTCTCTCTTTTTTAATTCATTTCGTAACAGAAATTTTCGTTTCCATTCCATTCATATTTGCCTTAAAGTTATTTTTGTTAAGAAATCTCTGAAAAAGATCAATGAGAGCACAGACACAGACAACAAAGCCCTCAAAACGCACACACATTTTGCCTATGAATATATTTTTCTGCGTTCAAAACCAATTTCTATATCAAAACTGCCAATTCTTTCTCTCATCAATTTTGGACTCAATTTTTTGCACTCATCTGAACTCATCTGAAAACCTCCTTTCCTTACCCAATAGTATATAGATATATATAAATTGACGTGTAATTCAATTATCGTATGGAACCGTATATTTGGAAAAATTTACTATTTTTTCGCTCTCACTCGACATCTAATCCAAAATAGTGGCCAAAATGTGTCTCAACAGCAAAACTATTGTTTATCTTCAAATTTTCTTTAACAACTTTATTCACGTCCTCTCTCTCTCCCTCTCCCCCTGTCTTCACTCTCATTCCGTCCACATTCTCTCTCTCTCTCTCTCTCTCTCTCTCTCTCTCTCTCTCTCTCTTCGCCACACTTTCTCGCACTCACTCTCGCAGTCATCGCTGATGTTGGGCTCAAAATTGTGTGTTTGATTTGTTTTTATCATCCCTTTTCCTTCAACTCTAAACTATATTTCTTAACTATTTCTCTGTATATATACTGTATATAACATTATATTTATATGTTGTAAGCGTTTGCGTTGCGCTGCACTTTAGACTTCTTCTCTTTTCTCTCTCCTTTTCTCTATTTTTTTCTTTCTTTTGACTTTTGGTTTGTATAGAAATTTTGTGATGAATTGCCAAAAATGTCAGCGTTTGGACTTAGATTGGAATTATTGAAGTGATCAATATTTCATAATCTGTTGAGAATTCAAACATTTTTCATTTATATATATGTAATATATATAATAATATATATCTTTATATATATACATGTTTGCATAGCTGAGTAGAGCCTATCTCTGCCTTGCATTTTAACACTAGTATCCATTTGAAACAAACCTAACATACATATTGCACCTAAACTATTAATATTAAACCTGCTTTCACTCACTCTCTCGTTTTTTACAAAGTCATAAATGCTTTTCGCAATGGTTTTTGAACACACTTTTATAACTGTTACGTACAGTATATATAAATATATTTACATCGATTCAGCAAATTTGTTATATAATATAGAGATATATAAATAACATTATTTAAAGTTTTCCTGAAACACAATTCTCAACTAATTTGTATTTAAAGAATAATCAATTTATTTAATTCATATATTTATATATATGTATACCATATATACTGTACGTTCAAAAAGAAGGGCATTTTGCGAGTGATTTGTGTGTTTCTTCTGTTTATTTCCATACACTGTATGTCATTATTATTGAGGCTCAAGAATATATGAGATGTAGTGTTGTTTTAAGACCTGTGTCTCTGTTGTCGTGTCTCTCAATGTTGTGTTTTGTTTGTGATTTGTATTTTTTTTCGTCGTGTGAATGACTGAATGAATGAATGAAATTTTTTTCTAGTCGACAAAAAATGAGTTGTGAGTGCTTTTGATGCAAACGCTTCACGAATGGAGAATAATGTGAAATAATGTGTAAAAATGAGAATTCAATTCAATTACTTGTTTCTGTCGTAGCGTTTCATTCATATGTTTTACGTTTTGCAGCTTTTCTACACTTTTTAGCAAATCTGCTCTTTTAAATAATTATTTTAATAATAATCATAAGGAGAGAGAGAGAGAGAGAGAGAGAGAGAGAGAAATAAAACGCCGTTTTATGCATGAATTTGCATTAATATGCACTTAACAGTCTGTCATTGTTAACATGTATAGTGTATTAACATTATATATAATATATTATAACTAAAAACAGTATAAATTGTATTTAATTAACGCATTGAGTGTGTGTTATAATGATTAGATGATGGGGTTATGGCTTTTGGGCTATAATTTTTGTTTATAATTAATTAATTCTATACTCAATACAACTCTTAAATATATTATTTTTTACCATTGTTTTAAATATATCTACAATTAGTTTATAATAAAATGCTTAATCAATTGAAGAGTCAATTGAATTAATTATAATATAATCAATTGAATTAATATAGACTACAACCTAAAGCCAGTGTCATTTACCCCAATACCCATTGGGAGGAATGTTTCCTTTGCGAGCCATCGTCTGCTGTCCGGATGGGGTCGACGGCGGGTAATGGTGTCCGTGATGTCCGGTCGCGTGACATGAGGTGGCGTGACATGAGTGCCATGAGGTGGAGGGCGGGGCGCCGACAGAGGCAACACTGCCCATCTCGGCGTCGGAGCCGTTGCCGCCGGCCTCCTCCTGAAGCTTCATTTGGTTGGCGTAGAACTCCCAAAGACGGGACACAATCAATGTGGCCATAATTGAGCCGTGATTGTGCTCAATGAGCCGCAACACAAACACCCCATCCCAGCCCAGATAGTTGGCCGAGATTTTGCGGGCGAGTCGGCCCACTTCAGCCATGCCTACGAGTCTAGTCCTCCAGAGGCAGAGCCGTACGTACGCGAGTCGGTTGCACCGGAAGGTACGCCACACCCAAAAGATAAGACTAATGATGTTTAAAGGCATGAGAAATGCCAAATAAAACCAAACGACCGAAAAGATCTTCTCGTTGAACACATTGATAGGTAGTACACACTGACACGTATAGGTGCGCAGACCTCCCTGTATGGCTGCCCTCACTTGGCACAGGGTCTGCAACGGGAATCGGGGCGACGCCCACCAGTCGCCGTCGATGGCGAACCGGCGGATCAGTTCAAGTCCGTGGCGAAGAAACCCGCGGCCCATGAATGAGCCCAACAGTACGAACTGAAGGCCCACATTCAGCACGTATAGGGTCTTGACCAGGAGGTAGAGTAGGCACAGGTAGCGGCTCGGCCCGCCCACACAGCAGCGGCACGACAGCGGCAGTCGGCACGACGGGTCTGTACACCAACCGGCCTCACCCGTCACCAGCGTATGGAATTGGTCCACAAATTCGGCCAAAAGGGCCTCTCTTTGTTGACAACCGGGCGGTAGGGAAGCGATGTCCGACGCCTTCTTCAACAGTCGCCGCAGTTTCACCCCTGCGTTATGAGCACAAGAGTTCCACACGAGGAACGGCACGTAAAAGCAACAGCCCTGCACCAGAAGTATCAATGGCGCCCATTGGTAGTAACCCACGCGCACCCGACGCAACCGCTCGGGTCCCGTCGACGCCACGTCGAAACCCCCGTAATCTAACTCTTCTGGAAGAACGCGCGGATCGGGCGGATCCTATGGTAGGGACAAACCGGTCACGAATGGCAACCATTCGGCAATTCATTAGTATTCATATATGTATTGAATTTAGTTTTAATTGTTGGGCAGCTTTTGTCAGTCATAAGACACACACATACTTACATTCTCTCGTGTTATTAATGTGTAATTTTAAATTAATGTTTTTGCTCAATTTATACGCTAACTATGGTTTTAATTTGGACTAAATTACTATTCAAGTGATGCAGCGATGGTTTAGTTGTCTTATCACTATAGGGATGAGAAGGAAAGGAATGTTAAATTATAAATATTGGCCGTAATTGTTAACATTTTGGTCAATATTCTGTATACAACAGTAGATGTGATGCATAATAGAAAATAATGCGAAAAGCATTATATGAGAAATTAATGAATTCATGAGTTAAGCCTGTATTCAATGTATTCAATAATTGAATGCTTTTAATAGAATTTAAGTCAAACTCGAGATTAATTTATACACAAAAGGATAGTCTTTTGAACGCTATTTGAGACCTGAGAGACATTTAGACTGAATGTCACTTTTACTTCGCTTCTTAAGCCCTGGCTTTGGAGCCACTCTTCAAATAATAAGATATTTATAATAAATGAAAATTCCTTCTCTCTTACAGTTAATATATGAAAGACTTAATTCTGGTGTTGTTGTTGTTGTTATACATTGTATAACAGTATATAAATGCTGTTGTTTTGCAATTTAGGGCCAGTTTTGTGTCTCACAGGACAGCTATAAATACGAGTTAAGGTGTCGTCAAAATGAGTTACAATGAAATTAAAATCTAATTTATGTTTCACTCCTTAACTATTTTGTGTATTGTATTTCATTTTATAAATTATGATATACTTTATTAGTGGAGATGAGAACATTGTGTCGCAATTTGTTGGCCCAAAATTGGTTACAAAAATATGAGATGTAATAAAAGTGATAAAAATGTACGACAAAGTAAAGTGTGTATATATAACAACACACATTATGGGTGACAATCCATTGGCATATAATCTTAAGCTTTTGATGGATATATTTTAAAACAAACTGATTGTCAGTGTATACTATTCTATGCTATTCTATGCTCAACCAAAACAACACTGTATTCTCGAAAATCTTTTCAATCATATAATGAGTTTTCAGACTTTTATCAGATCTAATGGTTTCCAACCTTTTCTCTCTAACTAAAAAAGACATCAAAATATCGTTTCAAGTCATTAATTAATCTCCATTTGCAATAAAAATCTTCATTAAATACTCAAATATAAGACCAGACATAAGAAGTTAGAGAAGAAATAAATTAATTTCTAATGGATTCAGAAAATTGGAATAAATTTGTGGCAAAGGATTGAATGGATTCATGATTTATGTTACATATTATGGAGTAAAACATGGATTAAATGTTTATTGTTATTGACGTTAGGCCTGGAGTTCGGGTCACTTAAAGAATTACTGTTGAGAGGAGTTGGAGGACTCGACTAATTATTTATTTATATCAATGATGTATAGCTCAGGCATATAAAGCAGATGAGAGCATACATGAGCCCTCAAAACCATAGCCATAGAGAATAGGCAGATAAGGGCCGCACAGCAACTGATGTACAGCTTTACTCCTTTACTCCTTTTTCTCTTCGCTTATAATTTATTTAATATGTAAGAGAAGCTGAGGAACGGCTAAGAAGTAATCGAGAGTTACAAACAAACACAAAAAAAGTTAGATTTCAATCCCAATGCACTGCCAAATGGAGCGCAAGAGACGGCCTGTCCGTCCAAATGCACAGCCATTTGGCCGATCAATGCCTAACATTTCAGGTAAAGTAATACTCATTTGAATGGTTTGAGCAAAAAATCCTTTCGTAAGATAAAACATTAGCTCTTTTATTATAGTAATATCATAGAGAGAAATGAAAGAAAAGGTAATGCAATATCACTTAAACCGTAACAATGAGAGGCTTTTATTTGAATGAAGAACCTATTCGTTGGGAACTGTTGTTTTGGTGGTTTCAAAGCTGATCATTATAACCGAGTTTATGGCCTAAACATAAATATTGCACGAATGACAGACTAAATGCCACTCTCTTATGAATGTCATCAATGCTATTCAGTCATAGCTATGGCCATAACCATAGCTCTCCTGCCCTAACCGTAGCACTGGTTAGCACTGGTTAGGCATATCCGTGTCCACAGCTATGCCCTTAACCATTGTTATGGCTGTTATTGAAAAGTGTGATCAAATACTATAAATACTTGAAAGTATTTTCACCCTCTTATTCCTAATGTTGTTTTTTGTGTTTAATATAAGTTTTGTTGAATTGAAGACGAGTTTTGTTTGGCGTTTAAGGACTGTTAAGATTTGTTCAAATATTTCTCTGATTTTTTGTCTTAGATATATCTTAAAGCTCCGGAAATTCAAGTACTCGAGCCCTGGAAAGGACTGGAAGGGACTTAAATGAGAGGAGAAGTTATTGAAAGAGCAAAGGCTTTGAGTGAAATATTAATATTATATTCAATAATATGAAGTGCTTTATATATGTTGACTGCGAAAAACAAGTTGAATGGTTTGAATGCTTCTCTAAATTGTATAGTTTTGCAAAATAAATGAGAATAAGAGCTGAAAGTAATGTTATGTGTGTTGTGTTGTGTTGGGTGGGGAACGATATAATGATAAAAGAGAGAAAAAAGCAGTGCAATAATGATGAGAAGGAGTACAATCTCATGAGGGGAGCGGTAATATGTTGTGATATAGTGATAGTAATAGTGAGAGGGAGAGAGAGAGAGAGCGTGAGTATGTGTATGATATAATTGATGACATGACTGACATATGGATGGATAGTGGGAATAGTTGGCAGAATATAAGGTAAAATAATGTTGTGAATACCTGTCCTGTGAAACCGTCGTAATCGTCATCGTCGGCGTCGGCGGCGACGAGATAATAGGTGGAAGCCGTCCAACAATATGAGTTGACATACCGGGCCTGAGGTTCGGTAAAATAGGTGGGCGTAAAGCATTCAATGGGGTCTCCAATGTATTGTTTGGTGAAAATGGGCAAAGCCAGGAATAGGAAGACTAATAGTGTGTATTTGCGGTTAAGTTTGTCCACCCCGTCGTCCACCGGAACGTGAATTCCGCCGATAAGATCGTGAAACCTGTGAACGACAAGCAGAGAGGGGCCGATACGGCATACGTATACGTGTGGTTCATAAGAGGTTCACAGTTAGAGACACGTTAGGGCACGACCAGCGCAGACCACGGAATCAGTTACACGACAGGCCACAGAACAATACAAATACAAATACAAACATTGATATAGCGCTCCACACAACTGAGCAAAAGTACATTTTTGACAAAATAATTTTTGTTCACAAAACATAACATTATATTAGCATAAAATAAGACATAAAGATGAAGACATTGAAGAGCAATGAGTAGTCGCTGCTCTCCAACTGTCTCTCTCGTCGCTCCGACTTAAAGCTCATATCAAATGCAATGCATTTTCATATCTTTAAGCTATTATTAAAATAAATATCTCTTCAATAATCATAACATTCATAATAATAACGATAAGAGTTTTTCGGCAAAAAATATATATAACTGCAATAATAGTAATAAATACGAGAGTCAATAAATATATAGCAGAGAGAGAGAGAGAGAGAGAGAGAGAGAGAGAAAGTGAGAGTATGTGAGCCTTTGCTCTACTGCTCTGCTCTATAACACACTTTACCATCTCTACTAAACACCACCATTACTGCAAATGTTGTGATCTCTCTCTCTCTCTCTCTCTCTTTCAGTATTTATTTCTAACACGTATTTCAGTCGTCTCTGAAAGTGTGAATTCATTGAAACAGAAATCCATTGAATCAAAAGCTCGTCTGAAGAAGGCGTGCAAACCCTCTCATTTTCTTTGCCTCTAATGGCTCTAACTTTATGCGAAACGGCTATAACTCAGTTCAGCCAAACAAATGGCACCTCAAATATCTTCAAATTCAACATAATTGTCATCCATTGAGAGAGAGAGAGAGAGAGAGAGAGAGAGAGAGAGAGCTAGAAAAGCACCCGAAATACACGGCAAACAGAAACACAGAAACGGACAGGCATTGTAGGCATTGTAGGCATTGAGTACTAGTAACTAAAACTAAAACACTGAACACACTGTACGTCGAGGACTGGACAGACGTCTAGAAAGATAGTAAGAAAATGATTACGTACTGCACTAACCGGAAGAGAAAGGACATGGTTGACGGTTCGTGGGACCTTGATCCTGTTCCAAATCCCTTTGAAAGCTCCAGGACCGCAGTATTGCGAACACAATTAACTCAAATAAGGAGTAAATGAGAATCGAGTCGACGGTGAATACGTTTGTCGGGCAGTGACTCGTCTCTATTGTCCTATCGGTGAACAAATCACTCAATGGTTCAGTCGTTGAGAGTCTGTTGCGATAATTGGCGGATAGTTGTCCGCAGTTGGCAGTGACGGGCACTGATAGCACAGAAAGTGGTGGTATTGATAGCAAAATGTCTAATTGTCTGTCTTTTGGCAGTGAATACGATTGGCAGTGAAGTAAGTGTTGAGTTGGGAACCGATTTCTCGATTTCTTGTTATAGTTATTATTATTATTGGTATAAAAGTTGCGATGAGTTTGAATCAAACGGATACATGTCTTCTTCACGGATATATTGCCAAACGGTTTGCACTTCTTATTAACTTTTCTTCTTCTTCTCCTTCTTTCCAATGATTGTAATGAAAATGAAGTGTTAGTTATGTTCAGAGAGAGATGAAAATGGAGTGCAAACGCATTCATGGCCACCAAATCTTAAGCATCTATGCATCGGTTCAGCACTTTCTCCAATTTATTGGATCTGTTTGTGCAGCTGTTGGGCTGTTATATGGATGTGATGTCTTGTCGCAGGACTTCACTGGCGATGATTGCAATATCACGACAATTGCATCTAATTTCTAGTCACCAGTCGTTTAGATGACAATCAATTCAATACTGAAAATATAAGACAATAACAGATAAATGAATGATACATACAATGAGAACAATACTCTAAATACATTAACAGCACAGTCTTAGTCAAAATTCTAATCAACTCTCTCTCTCTCTCTCTCTCTCTCTCTCTCTCTCTCTCCTCATTCAGTTTAATGGGAACTAATGTTTTGTTAATTTACATAAAAGTGTGTCGTATTTCCTGAATAAATGCAAAAAGCGAGACAAAAAAGAGTGTAGATTAGGGAGCAATTGGAGTAAAAGGCACAACACATAAGCAATTGTGTAAAAGCCTTATTGCAATCATAATTATTGTTTCGTCGCAATGGTTCCCAATGTGTCTCACATTTTGTCCATTTTTACTATTTTTTGCTTAATTTATTTCTAACACGTATTTCAGTCGTCTCTGAAAGTGTGAATTCATTGAAACAGAAATCCATTGAATCAAAAGCTCGTCTGAAGAAGGCGTGCAAACCCTCTCATTTTCTTTGCCTCTAATGGCTATAACTCTATGCGAAACGGCTATAACTCAGTTCAGCCAAACAAATGGCTCCTCAAATATCTTCAAATTCAACACAATTGTCATCCATTGAGAGAGAGAGAGAGAGAGAGAGAGAGAGAGAGAGAGAGATGTCTTATCCGTTATAACTACGGTATTGCTATTAACTAACGATTGGATTTTATTAGTCCATTCAATTGACCTCTATTTTGACTCTAAATATACAATATTATAGAAAATAAATTATTTCTTAGTTTTATGAGTGCCTGAATTGTGTGCCAATATTATTACGGCATAAAACAAAATAATAGTATCTAGTAGATAACTAAACTATACTGTAGTGTAATATTGTTTTAGAAAATTTCATTTCATTTCATTTGTTTGGCTATCAGTTGAGACGCAAAGACATCAAAATTGTGTTAATAGTTAAGCGAATATAAAAAAATATCTCAACAAAAAAATACCCTAAAAATAGAGCCAAAAAGCGATGAGATTTGACAATAACCGAAGCAATAATATACCGGCTATTGTCGTTTTAGAGTACACCTTATTATATAAAGCATAGCGTAAATATATGGTATGGTTAGTGTGTGTGGATGTGATGTAGAGATGGTATCGTTTTATTGAAGCCTTGATAAAAAGGCTATTCGATTGAGTGTTTGTCTGTTTTTAGTTCCTCTCT
The DNA here is from genome assembly GCA_905368565.1 of Medioppia subpectinata. Lineage (NCBI taxonomy): Eukaryota > Metazoa > Arthropoda > Arachnida > Sarcoptiformes > Oppiidae > Medioppia > Medioppia subpectinata. The sequence continues at coordinate 6,159 of CAJPIZ010001074.1, read as the reverse complement.
CTCTCTCTCTCTCTCTCTCTCTCTCTCTCTCCAAAGTGTATATTTCTTATCCCAATATCCAAAACAACACAAACTAACGGCTGATACATGACTTAATAACACTATCGCACGACTTGTGCCGAAAACTAGACAACAGCGCCGACAGGAAAGGCTAAAGAATGATGATTATGGCTGTGATATATGTTAGGGCCCACACATGCCTATGCCATACATTATATAATACTAAACACTCACTCACTCTCTACTCTGGCTTTCACTCTATTCTACACATTATTTGCATTCATTTTCATTCATTCACTTCAATATTCATATTCTATACACACAATCAATATTTCATAAATATAGTCACCACTCGTCTAATATTTATATAATAAATGAATGAAATGATCTATTATTGAGTTTATTCAACAAAAAGCTAAATATCTCAATATCTGTTCTCATTTTCCTTTTCATTAAAATATACTCATATTTTTGCGAAAATTATTTTTAATTCTAATTTTTCTGTAATGACTTTATAGATATTTTTGAATATACTGTGTATGTGTTGTATTGCATTCACATTATATTGTAATTATTATATTACTTACTAAAAGCAAATTATTTTTATATTTCCTTTCTCTATAAGCATTACATTAAATATATTTCATGCAAAATGTTTATAACATATATAAAGAATAAGTGATTAAAGATAAGAGAGTTATTATAATAATATTATAATATATTCTGTATAAAAAATATATGCAAAATACATATATCAATAAAAAAGTAATTTCGCTCTATTTTAGAAATTAATTGTATTTGTGTTGGACTTAATTTTTATCGTAAATACAGTAGAAAACACATCAATTGATTCCTCTATTCTGATAGCGATGTCTATTGTACTCTACATTTATACCCAAATTGTAAATACAGTATAATTTGTATACTATTAATGAAATATTTTCTCGATTTCAAAATAGATTAATGATTGCAAATGTCATTAAATACGATATATTAGACTATTTTTATAGTTTATTGACTGTCTATTGTCTCAATTTATCGTATCTCTCTTTTTCTCCAGACATACACCACATTAAATATAACTTAGACTACAATTGGTATAAACTATAATTGCAATTACAATAAAATCTTTAATTGATTTATTGATTAGTAGAAGGAAAGAGCGAAAATACAAAATTCAATCAATACTTAATGTAATACACTTTCAAAAATGCATTTAAATTGTTTAATAATAAATATAGTAATCGTGAGAAGAGAGAAAAATTGCGAATCAATTAATTTAAGTAAAGATTTGTGAATAAAAATATTGATTTTAATAATACTTAGAGATCAAGACTTAATCAGAATATAGTAGTGAAGCCGTTGTGATAAATTCGTATCAAAGCTTATGTTTTGTACACTATATTTAAGGCTAAAAATAGAACAAATATTTAACATTAGAGCAGAAATAGAGAGTATGAGAGAGCGAGAGGGAGGGAGGGAGAGAGAGAGAGAGAGAGAGAGAGAGAGAGAGNGAGAGAGAGAGAGAGAGAGAGAGAGAGAGAGAGAGAGATCACAACATTTGCAGTAATGGTGGTGTTTAGTAGAGATGGTAAAGTGTGTTATAGAGCAGAGCAGTAGAGCAAAGGCTCACATACTCTCACTTTCTTTTTCTCTCTCCCTCTCTCTCTCTCTCTCTTCTTTACTCTCGTTTACTAAATCTCGTATTTCTAGTAAAGCCAAAGGCATTTGAAAGCAAGAGTTGAGCCGTTATTCCGTTGGCAGATAAGGGGACCGACGATATTGTAGTGCAAAAGATTTGACTCAAAAACAAGATTCAAGAATCCAAATAAATTCTCTCTCTTTTTGTAGCCCTTTCTTATTGAGTTGAAAGAGCACTGAATGAGAGAGAGAGAGAGAGAGAGAGAGCTAAGGAGTTTGAGTTGACATGTATGACCGCTACTCTGGTGTATATAATAGTATCGGCAAAACATTACTTCATATTTTGAAGAATATTTTTCATTGATTTTTTTCCAATATATGTGACATTTCTCTCTTTTCCTCTCAACACACGGTATGTGTGTATGTATTGTATACACTCTGATGGCTATTCTCACGCAAATAATTGGACACAATCTCTACCTGAACAGACAGAACAGACAGAGAGACAGACAGACACCACCGCCGCGAACAGCGCTGGACAGCAGGCCATGAGATATAGAAACTAATGTTTAGCACTAATATTGAAGAACCGAAGAAACAGTGAGTGAAGTGAGAGAATGGATGAGAAGTTTCTAAAGCATTACAACACAATTGTTTAGCTTTTGTTATTCTTCACAACCAAACTAATAGTCTCTATATATTGTCGTCTCTCACTATCCTATTCTTCCTCTCATATCATAGCCTTATTCTTAGGACAAGGGGTTATTGACCCAAATATTCTGTCAAATTCTTTCTATTATATAATCATATTGTATGTGAGATAAGGACAACAAGAATAGAGTTGTTTCATATAATTTGCAAAACGAAAGAAAAAAACTTAAATCTTTTATAGACTTTTATTTAAGTCACAGATTTCTTTACGAGAAGTCCTTTAGATCTGAATTTTTTCTCTATTGGCATTTATTTATGTGAAAAACAGACAAAATTTTAATGTTAGTCTCCATTCAGCAAATCAATTCGCAAATAAAACTTATCTCTAAAAGCATTTCATTAAAAAACTTATTTTAATTACTTTAAGAACTTTTTTTATAGTTGTTTTCAAACTCTCGAAAAGAACAGATAAAACCAATCTTAAGATACGGGTTGTGTATAATAATTGATAAAACAGAGAAAAAACGTTATAATAAATTATTCATTAGTCTCTGTATTCAAATTAAAAGTCTTAAAAAGTCAACCTTTTAAGAGGGAATATAATTACAAAAACTGATTACTTAAACCGATAAATTCTCGCACAACTCGTTGTATACTGTATTGTATTAAATACACACACATTGAAAATTGATGCCTTTATATTATATATCTATTTAAGTCAAATAGTCGTTGACTTACTTTATTAAAACAACAATAAGTGTGTAATTTATTCTCACTATTGTTTTAGTGTGTAAAAGTGTTAACAATTTTATCTCTTAGTAAATCAATCACACCTCACCTCTCATTCAATTAAAGCCCCAAATGATATATACGTTAAATATTTTACCAGCTATTCATGTGAATGCATCACAATTTGCCACTAAATTCTTGATATACACATCGTATGAGTGTTTAAATTATTAAAATTAATTCTTCTTTACTTTATTATTACTTATATCTATTTAAACTCAAAAATAAGTAATAACTATTTGCAGGCATAAAAAATAACAATTGTTATGAGAATTACAACATTATTGTTTCATATAATGTATTTTATGATTGGATTTGTGTTTTTTACTTAGTTTTAGTTTTACTGAAAATTATTGAGAATTTTGAAACCACAACAGCGATAGAAACGAGTGCTCGGATTGAAGTGTATTAAACATTTGTTTACTTAAAATTCAATTTAAATTCAAAAATGCATTTAAATTTTATTTTTATAGGAATTCATGGCTTGTTTAGAGATTTTGGAGTTTAAGTAAATTTAATTTAAATAACTATTTGAAAAGTAAAATATTGGCTGTAATAAAGATTCAAAGCAAATAAGCGCTGCTATTATTCTGTTGGGAAATCTATCGCCAAATTGAGTCCATAAGTTTGAATACAACACAAGAAAATAGAGAAATTCTTTTGTATAATAAGTAATGAAATATTTGCAAAAATTTTAATTTCTTTTTATGCGAACACAAAATATTTGTCCAATTTATTAAAATTAAATTATTATTGCCGTACAAAACGAGAACTGGATTTTCAAAATTCAATTTCTGTTTTATTTTATTTTTCGGCTATTTTTTCCATTTTCAAACTCAAATCGATATAAATTTGAAATTCAAATAATAATCTCATTCATTGTTAACGATTATCTCTAAAAATATATATATAAGTCGTCTTATAGTCCATAGTCTGTATAGATATCTATGTATTAGCCATAAAAGAGGCATTCAATAAACAAATCACGTAATCTATGTATTCATAGTATTAACACAAATGCGACCCTTTTTTGAGCCCGAATCTGAGCTAATCATATAAAATCACATCAATTTTCAATTTTGTTTCACAGCTATATATGAGCTCTACTTTCCTATCACTCATTAGTTTTCAAGTTTTATACATAAGCTCTATATTCTCTCTCTCTCTCTCTCTCTCTCTCTCTCTCTCTCTCTCTCTCTCTCTNTCTCTCTCTCTCTCTCTCTCTCTCTCTCTCTCTCTCTCTCTCTCGCTCTCTCGCTCTCTCTATCTCTCTCTCTCTATGTTGTAATTCTTTTGAATAATTCAAGTGTAGAGTAATTAGTGGTTGATATGAATATATTATTATATTATACTTATTATGGGTTAATAATAAATGGGAAAAAATTTCATTCGACTATTTCGGACAAAATATTTATCAATTTAAGTAATCCTCAAATGTTTAGGGAATTGACATTAACGGCAAACTATAGGCTTATGTATTGAAATTAGCAAATCTGTTAACATATTTATACAAATTATTCATGTTTTATTTTAATTATTTTATACCTTATATCTATGTATTCCTCTCTCTTTTAATGCTTAATGTATTGAAATTAATTTCCATACATTTTGCGATCGCTTTTGCATTTAGACTCTCGAAACAAATTGAGGTTTAGATTAAGTAAAATAACATTAAAACAAATGCAATGAAAAAATAAAGCAAAAACATTTATGAGTCAAAACCTAAAGTTTTTTTTGATGAAAAATACAGATATTTTATATTTAAGTTGAGAAAAGCAATTAAATCAAAACTCATTACAAAATATGTTGTGTAACATATGTTTAGAGTTTTTCATCTTCAAAAATAAGTTTTTTTTGCTCACAAAAAATTATAATGACTTATATTATAATGAATTATTTAAACATAGATTAGTGTCTAATATATACACACATTAATTAAATAAATTGGGGAATAAACTTATTAAACATGTTTTATGCATCCATTGACTAAAAACAGATATAATATATTCAAAATAATATCTGTTGTGAAGAAAAAGTGGTATAAATTGTAAATATAATTTGTATACAAAGATATCCTGATTTGTCGTCTAGACATCAATAAAAGGAATACATATAATATTTATTTATTCTTTGGGATATATTTGACTAAAAATAAAATTTCTTGAGTCAATAAATAGATTCATTAATAATGAATACGAATCGGGAATTCCTGTTAAGCCATTATATGCTTCTCATATGTAAACCAGATATCAAATATTCAGCGCTCATCTGATCCGTAGGTCAGCTATGGGTCTGTGCTTTGGATATATGTATTTATTTATACAGAATATCTTATATTATAATATAATAGAGAGAAATATATCACAAGAAGATCTTATTTATTAATATTTTATTCCCACAAAAAGCAGTTAAGATTTATTTGTATCCCACAATTAGACAGCCCTTTGAACGTAAAACAAATTTATGGATTCGTAACCAATAAAAACATCAAATGAGTGCATATTTTTGTTAGCCTTTTCTTTAATTAACTTTCTCTGTCAATAGATTTGTGTGTTTTTAAACAAAGTTTATAGCAATTAATTAAATGTAATTTAAATGTTATCACTATATCATTAAACGGTATAATTAATGAGAAAAATAGAGTCATTTGATTGGTTTCGCAAATGTTTAATAGTTTGACAGCAATTGATTACATCAGGAAAAAAGTAATCTTAAAAATTGGAGAATAAATTCAATACAATATTTATTACATTTATGTTATCATTTGTTATAATTTATTACAACTCTTAAAATATGAATCTAAATATAAAGATAATATATTCTCATCTCTAACCTATTAATGTTATCAATAAATAAATAGCAAAATATATATTTTTTATATCATATATATTGAAATGCATTCAAATTATGTATGATATGTAATATGTTTTCATATGAGACTTTAGCGCAGAGTGTATACCAAAGAATAATGTTTATATAAGTTTAAAATTTATTACATTCGATAAGTTTTGCATAATTTAGTGACACTAACCCTCATGAACAGAGATAGAGAGAGAGAGAGAGAGAGAGAGAGAGAGA